>JAPEIX020448864.1:0-13609 GCA_026122405.2 Zoanthus sansibaricus
TAGTAGTAGTAGTAGTAGTAGTAGTAATAGTAGTAGTAGTAGTAGTAGTAGTAGTAGTAGTAGTAGTAGTAGTAGTATAGCAGTAGTAAATCTTTTCAGTCATCATGCTATTCGCAGACGACAATGCACGCATTTTTTATAAGAACAACTTAAATTTATAAGAACATGAGGCTCGGATTGGCTGAAAATTAAGAAACAATTTAAGAACATGCTCAGGCTGGGGCCGAATAAAAGTGAAAATGTTTTTAGTTCAAACTTTACTGAATCTTGTAATTTACGTTCGCACTTTGCACAGCAAAACCATAGAAACATCGTTTTACATTTAGTATATCTACTATAGTCCCAACTGCCGATCGATACACGTATTTAGGTAATATTAAAAGTTCTTCAGAGGATATCAGCACTGATTTTCAATTCTTTGTTTTTTGGTTTCAATATTTTTCATTATTTCAAACCACCTACAGAAGTAAGAACAAATTGAGGCTGCCAAGCAGCTAAAAAAAAATTTAAAAAATGAGCCTCGGCAAAATTTACTGGTTAAGTACTTACGAAAAAAGCGCATGTTTTTGTTCTCCTGCACGTTAATAACATGCCTATCACCTCATTTACTTTTCAAAAAATTCTGATGAAAAACAATGCGATAAAACACGATGGGTATTCCAGAACACGAGGAATATGTAGAAAATTAAACACCAAAAATACGAACCGCATTTTCTCCCAACGCCGGCAATATAATGTGCAATCACCGGCTCAGAATCGCAATTAGTTTTGTATCGTGATTTTTTCAATTTGTTCACGCGCGTTAATTCTGAGCCGGTTATTCTACATTATATCACGTCTCTCTCCCTGACCAAAATGTTAACTGTATGACGATACTACATTAAATCGAGATTTCACTGTATTGTTGGGTACGAAATCCTAAGAGCTGGGTGTCCTGCGGTCACTAAGCAGAAATTTTGAGATAACTGATAACCTGATGACAATAATAATATCAATAAAAACTACAATGACAATACCATGATCTCCAATAAATGTCACAATGGTGTTTTCAGCAAATCCAAACTTATCCAGACCGGTCAGCAGCTTCCCAACCAAGTGATCCATGTAACTTGTTGCAGCGTAGTAGCTCTGACGAATTTTTCTGGAATAGTTACGAGGAAGGGGTCCGTAGGGGAATTTTGGGTGCAGGGCGGCAATGTCGTCTCGTAAACGTAGATCAGTCCATGGTTCATAAGCAACTGGCGGCATATCGGCTGGCAAGAAAGGATCTGTAAACATGCACATAATGAGGACCTTAACTCTTTCACTCCCAACTGGATTGTTAAATTCTCCCAACTTAAATAAAATAAATAACTAACAGCCAAGCTAATCGCCCTCCTTGCAGCTTTGAACTGAATTACGAGGACGCAGCTCAACAAGGTCGAGCCGTAAGTATTTTAAAGGCGCAATCATCACACACAAACACCAGTTACAAACACATACACGAATGCTGCCGCTTTTACGGCCCATCTTTGACCTCGGAGCACAACACCACACCCAGATGGAATTACCTGTGAGTCGATTTTTGCTGAGGGAGGAAAACCGGAGTCAGATTGAGATCGACAAATCTCAGCCCACATGCAGAGCCCAGGATTCGAACCCTGGTCGTAGAGGTGGGAGGCGCGAATGGTGACCACTACGCCAACCTGACTCCCCCAACTTGAGCCCATACTTACTTTTAGCCTTACAGTGGATGGTTTGTCAGGCCTTTATATCGATGTAGAGTAAAAAATGAATAAAATTTGGCCAATATCAGTAAATGGCTCTTTTTATACGAGCGAAGGCTAAACGTGATCAAAACGTAACTGATATGTATAACAGACGCAGTGATTCTCATGTGTGTCTCGTCATGTCCAGAAGCAGTAATCGGTGGCGTCACTACATTGCCTTAGGGTGTGTTTGTTTGGGTCTATTCCGGAATAGGAGTAAATTTTGGAATAATCTGGATTTCCTGCATTTTAATTTACTACACAAACAGTTTCTCAAGTAATCCATATATTCTTAAATACGTCGGTAATTTTCATTTTGGGTCATTAAATTCTGTAGCACTGGAGTAGGCAGTACAGCTGGTTCGGCGTCTTCTTGGCTGTCGAGCCGTTTGTCCCCCATTTTTGACGTTGTTGTTGCTATTGCCTTTCACGTTAGTGTGTGTGTGTGTGTGTGTGTGACGTCATTATTCCTGATTATTCCGGCTATTCTGATATTAGGTGTACAACGAGCGGAAGAGTATTCCAAGTAATCCTGAATCAGAATAGGTCCCAAACGAAGGAATCTTCCAAAAAAATCCATGAATTCCTATTCCAGAACTGGCCCAAAAGAACGCACCCTTGGATCGCACTTTGACGAAAACGTTAGCTGGCAATGTCACACCGAGGAAAACATCAAAAACCTGACCTTCGCAATTGAGGTTTTGAAATGTGTAAGATAGCGTGAGCCACTAACACCCCTCCGACTAATGTACTATTAATTATTACAATGTAATCTCCGTCTTCCGACCCCAAGGTTCCCAGTTCGATCCCTGTCTCTGCCGAGATTTGAATATTTGCATGTACTATCTTCTTTTTCGCTCAAGTTAACTCAGCTTTCCATCCTTCCAGGGTAGTACCATGCAGCGTCTGCTGGGAGCTAACCTGCGATGGATTAGTGTCCCGTTCAGGGGGAGTCAAAGACTCTCATGCAATCAACATTACAGAAACCGGAGATAAGCGCCGGCTCCATGGGTCACTTGGCTCGTAAAGGATTTAGGTTTAGATGGAAGGGTCTACGATCTAAATATTCGTCGTCAGTTTGAAATCATATGGCAACAATTATAAAGTTTATTCTTACCACTTGAGCACCGCTCAAAACTCTTCTTGACCAGCTCGGACGGGAAATACTGTCTACACAAGAAACTGAATAAACAGCTATCGAAATGTTTAAGTGCTCAACCACTAAAGTAACATATTGTTTGTTAATAAATTTTTGAGAAGTTTTATACCTCATAAAATAATCTACTTACTTAATTACCTATTTTAAAATTACTTACCTACTTGGTTACTTGCTTAACTATGTATTTGCTCAATTCCCTTTTTTTAAACTAAATTAAATTAAATTAAAATTACTTACCTACTTAAAAGCTAGCTTAGGTAAATCCTTTAAAAAACAAGTGGCCCATGGAGCCGGCGCTTATTTCCGGTTTCTGTAATGTTGATTGCATGAGAGTCGTTCACTTTCCCTGAACGAGACACTAATCAGTAATCCATCGTAGGTTAGCTCTCAGCAGACGCTGGTAATAATTCACCTACCCGGAAGGATATATGGAAAGCTGAGTTAGCTTAGGCGGAAACGAAGATCGCACAAATATCCGAATCTCGACAGAGCCGGGATCGAACCGGGGACCTTGTGGTCGGAAGGTAGTGATCTTACCAACTTTGCCAAACACACCCGCCCATACTAACCAGGGGGAAGGGGTACATTCTCGAGAGGGTACAAATCCAAGAACTCCTTGGGGTATTTCAAAGGAATGTGAGGCTTGTGATATCCGACAGCAAGGAAAAATGGTTTGCCATTATCAGCTGCAGCAGAAAAGTTCTTCATCATCTTTAGCGCATGCTCTGTGCTTTCTATGTCTGGCAATGTACCCCCTGGCTGAGAGCTTACATCTACAGGACAAACAATGTTCATGTGTAAAGATCCATCGACGTTTTTACATACCTACAAATCCAAGGAATCAATGTTCAAAGATTTACAATGTTATCTTACATACAAAATGCTTCTCAGTGGCATGCATATACATAAACTAACCGAGATTATAAAATGATCTGGATATTACGAACGTTTTGATTGGTCTACAAGTGTGTTTTCGTAGCGCTATAACGCACGAAAATGACGTGAGTAACGTGGTTGACTGTCTCCGAATTGTGAGAATTTACAGTAAGCGCTTCGTATGTCGTTTTTTTCTTTAAGACTGAAAATAATCATTTTATAACAGAAATAAAAAATGTTGTCCGTATCTCCAAAGTTTACCTTGGCGTTTTTGTATCGTTGCGTTGAAGGGTGGTATGGGGCAATGGACCAGCTGTAGGGATAGTCATCCGTCTTGTTGGAGGCTGCACCTACGTGAAAATATACCCAGTAAATGTGCTAACGATGTTTTACATTGAAAAAGGGAATATTATTTTTTAAAGGTGATTTTCGTCTTTTCAAATGTTAGCAGTCTCTTTACATTATCAATAATCAAAGAGTATTATTTAGTCACTGCAAAACGTATCTAACAAAATTACGAGGGAAGATGTAGCGGGAAGGACGGAACGAGGAGGGGAGGGGAGAGGAGCAAGTGAAAGAGAGGGGAGGGGGAATGGGGCAGCGATTAGGGGGTCGCATTTTCTGATGCGTAATTAGTGAATTTCCCAGTGTAAGATCAGAGAGTTTGCTTAAAACTCGATGAAAGGTCTCCATCAAATTACTTCAGTTATAAGCGATTTTTTTAATATGTAAAATTTAATTAGTTCAGTGACGGAATTAATCCTTTCATATGTATAACTTGATGAAATTTATAAATAGTTTGGATGGTAAACTAGTTTACTATAGGTAATAATAGTTTTGATTGATCGACAAGTGCATATGTTTTCACCAAAATGTAGGTATTATGATTGGCTGTCTCAAAGTTGTGAGAATTTACAGTTATATGAACGAATACAAAGACGCTTTGTATATTGTTTTTTTCTTTGTTAACCTTGGCAAAGTTTGTGAGAACCTTCGAGCAGGTAAAATACTTGCTTCTCGGGTTTTCTCTAATCAACTCTCAAATAAGGCGAGGAGATTTATTTCTTAAATAAAAATCTTCACAACCAGTTCATCAATGCTACACGTTCAAATGCAAATTTCCTTCTATCGGGAAACCGTGTTTCTTCAAAAGCCTAACAGCTGCATCCTTTCATCCTTCCTCAATCAGTGTGGCAAACATTGAGTAATAATATACAACAACCAGATGTTAATGATGGCAATACATCGGTTGTTAATAGTGCTTTTTAAAATAAAATGAGTGGCTAGAGAACTACGTTGAAATTAATTTGTGACTACATCGGTATAGTGGTCATTTATACTTCTTAAATCTACCATTGTCGCAGAGGTGCTTTATTTTTAAAAGTATATTCAAAGAGTTCTAAAACCAATGGACTTCATGGGAATAGCTTACGACTATCATTGAGTTTGAACATGTTCAAATTTGACATGATAGTGGATGATAGTTTTTATCTTTTGATCGCATGATGAGAGTCGATGAGAGTCGATGATAGTTTTTCGGTCAGCAGCACTAGCAACTGATTGAGTGATTGCGTGATTTATTTTGGACTATCGTCAACTATCGTGGCTCGTTTGAACGCATGCATGCATGATAGTCAGTGATAGCTGATAATAGTTTTCAACCCTAAACTATCACGAACTATCATCCACCGTTTGAAAGGAGCTGGACGAACCGCTCGATACACGAGCTTCTAGCACCGCACAAAATGCTTCTACTAGCCTTTTTCACCTCACACTGGGCAGCCCGTACAGTTGCTCTTGGTTTCCCTGACGAGCAGCTAACAGCTCTTTTACTTCGCACGGCGATCACAGGAAAATTTAGGAGCTTGACCCATTCCGCGAAGCTCTTCAAATCGCAAAACTTGTACACATTTCACAAACCTGGATGAAATATTTTGCCAATGGACACTGTCTCGTAACCTGCTGCCTTGAAATGTTGAGGGAGTGTTGTAAAATTCCCTGCTGTTTTTCTCCAATACGATGCTCCTTTGTTAGAGAAAAGCCTTGTAATATCTGGTCTTCGGCTTGTGAGAAACGAAGTGCGACTCGGTGCACAAACAGCTATTTGTGAAGCGACCGTAGTAAATCGGACTGACCGAGATGCCAGCTCGTCCAAATGTGGAGTTTTAATGAAATGGTTTTCATAACATCCTAAACTCGTTCGCAAATCGTCTGCAACGATAAATAAAACATTTTTGGCTTTTTTAGAAGTGAATGCTTCAACTTTGGTAATGGAATATTGAAAAATCGAGCTAGAAATGATGAAATTGAAAACGGACAAAACGTTCATGATTTGTTTTGTTGTTGTCCACACGGAGGAGACTGGGACCGATTGTAATTGGTTGATATTTGACATGGTGACATACCGCATACCAGGCCGCCCTGGTATATATCGTGACTGAAAGAGACTTCGAGTAAATTTAACAATAAACTCGAACTTGCACGCGCGCGCTTTTTTAAGCAAACGACAACTGTTGCTTGAAATTTCGTAGTCGACGTCGTACTCGGATCTTAAGGTCTCTATTGAATATCGATATGAAAAAGCTGGGATTTCGGAATATTTCATTGGCAAATTGGGGACCATATAATATTTTGTTTTATTTTGTGACTGATAGAAAAGGAAATGCCTAGTTTTGATCTATTAAGGAATAGGAATATTCATGATCAATCCAAAAAACCAACGGAATTTGGAGGTCATTGTCAAATAGTATTTTGCTAGCTGTAATTTGTAGAGAAACATGTAGTCAGAGTGTCCAACCTATGGACCATCATAAATCGGGACAACTCGCACCTGCGGCGCGAGGAACAAGCGCCGAAGGCGCGAGCTTCTAGGGGGGTCTAGAGACGTCCCCCCCCCCCCCATCCAGAAAATTTTGAAAATTGGAAGCCTTAAAACACCATCTTCAGCATTCTCAGGCCGAAATATCTGGCAAAATGGCACTGAAAGTTGGCGACGTTTTTCCTCTTACTTTTACCTATAAATGTGGTTATCAGGATTAGAATCTCACAACTAGTGGACTATTACAAATCCTGCAATTTGGTTGGCTACGCTACTAGTGGTCTATTAGTAATAGTCATCGAGTAGCGAAATTCGCCGGTTTTGAAAACCTACCAAAACAATGGCGGCTTCTTCGCGTTTTTAGATAATTTACTTGATAATTCCATCCCAGAAAAGACCAAAAGGGCAACAAAGTACGGGATAAAGATCTTTGATGGTAAGTTTCCTTGTTGTTGTTTTTTTTACTAGACAAAACTACGAACTTTTTATAAACTCAAAACAAAACAATTTGGTGCTATCGAGCGCAACGATTTATTTCGTTTTATTCCTAAATAAATATTTTTTCAGCTTGCATTTGCTAACTTTATGATTGCTTTTTCTGTCCGACTAGTTGGGTGACACTAAAACAATTAGACCTCTCGGCCTCATGGACTATTACTCGTAGTCCATTCGTCCTCGAGGTTTAATTGTTAAATAGCAGCTATACAGGTAGTACTCAAAAGACGTAATGTTTCTTACTAGAAATGTCTTTATTATATAATTCCAACCCCAAATTTTAGTTTCCTTTATACATGACGACTTCACCACGGAAAAAGCTGGTCTTTTTAAATTGGTGGTAACTGCAGAGCATCGAATAATGGATGCGTCATTCTATTGTTTTGTTTACGCTTCTGATTAGCTCTTAGCATAGTGAGAACGCATTTTTTAATCCAATGCGTCACTTTGATATATTTCGAGTGAGATTCAGAAGATTCGAATTTGAAATTGAAATTTTGTGAAAGTGTTTAGGAACTACTGCATCGGAGATATTTTAGAAGCTGTGGATGATGAAGGTGTATGGGCCATGTGTGTGGCCATTGATAAAGGCGACAAGAATATTACAGTATTATTTCCTCCATGGCCACAAGTTCATAACAAAACGATCGACGAAGACGAGAACCAAGGTTTGCAAAAATTATCTCACCCCCACCAGCAGGGGTAGTTAAAAGATCACTTTTATCCGTACCGAAGTTATAATAAAAAAAAGTTTCCATGGTCAAAATTTACGAAAGAGAAAAGTGTTTTTAGACAGTTACCCATGCATGAGTCAGATACAGGTTACCAAAAATTGGTTTCCGAAAAATTCTGAAATCTCCAGGCCTGCTGATACTGGAAAGGATAATAAGAGAAGTACTGAAAACGATAAGACTTACATTTCATTACAAACACCATAACATAGGGCTTCAGCCAGAAGCCAGAAGCCCAAAAAACATCGAAACCCCAATCCTAACCCTATGCGATAAACCATAAATAATGAATTCTCCCAATGCATTATTTTGCTTACTTTGTTGTTTTTGTAGTTGTCAAACACCAGGCCGTCCTGACTATAAGTTAAGGTGTACGAAATAAGCCACCAGTCTGCATCAACCCTGCCTTGTGTTACAATACCAGTTATTTTGATGGCCTTGCCGAAATCAACCTAAGAGAAAGAAGCAAAGGAAAACACTTAAAGTGTATAAATCAGTTGTGGATTTTTTGTATGTATAAAATATCCTTACCCTCCTAATGGTGATGGCAAATGTATTCAGAAAGAGATCTTAATGTATAAATCAGCTGTGTGTTTTTTTGTAAGTATAAAATATCTTTACACTTGTAATGGTGATGGCAGTAATGTTAAAGTGTATATATCAGTTGTGGGTATTTTGTATGTACAAAATGTCCTTACCCTTCTAATGGTGATAGCAGTGATGTTACAGTGTATATATCAGTTGTGGGTGTTTTGTATGTATAAAATGTCCTTACCCTTCTAATAGTGATGGCAGTAATGTTACAGTGTAGATATCAGTTGTGGGTGTTTTGTATGTATGAAATGTCCTTATCCTTCTAATGGTGATGGCAGTAAATGATAAAGTGTATAATTTATATCAGTTGTGGGTTTTTGTACGTATTTTTGTACGTTATAATTGTACGTTTTTTTATAAGATCAGTGAGATGTTTTGGCGCAAAAGAGTGGATTAGCTAAATAGCAAAAATGGATTAGTTAAATAGCAAAAATATGTGAACAACTGACTTGACCATCATGACGTTATTCAGCAAGTGGGAGATGGAAGAATGGGTGTCCAGGAGGGACGTAACTGCGCATTGCGACAAGAGAAAAAACGCTGTTCCTCATTTCATCAAATCTAGATCACTTCCATTAAATGTTATTTACTTTGAACGAATGTGTCACATGACGCACGATATCTATAACAAAACTGCACCTAGCAACATAAACAATTTATTCAAACTAAGAAGTGAATTACATCATTACAAAACAAGATCAGCCTTAAGTCAGTGTTTTTATACCGAAACCATAAAAACGGAAAAGAAAAAGCGTTCCTTTGTCTTTGTTGGATCAAAGTTTGGAATGGCTTTCCAGTATCTCTTAAGAACCTAAACAAATATCAGTTTAAGATTCAAATTAATAATCTTTTATCTAGTATTCTGAAAATAGCGGACGATTACATCAACTTCCATGAAATTCTTAAATATATAAAGCAGTTTCACTTTCTCTGAACTATTTGATAAAAACAAGCAAACAAGCAAAAAACTATCTAATATTATTAGTTAAACGATTCTTCAGTTATAGTATACTTAATTTTCTATATTAAATTTTTGCCATCTGTCTCAGTTCATTGGAAATAATTATAACAAGTTTTAAAAATAATAGCATTGCTCCCACCTCGAATAGTGCTTTTGCTAACTGCGGGTAGTAATTATCTGTATATAATTAATTTAATTCAGAAATTAATAAAATTGTTGTTGTTGTTGTCAGAGCGGAAAAAGCTTCTAAATACGACAGAAATGCCAAAAACAAGCGCATTTGAGGCGCCTGGTGGACGTGGTGCGTCAATTTAGTTCTTACACAAATTACCCGGACTAACACGCAATGAAATCTAAGTACTGACCTGGAACCATTGGTGAGAATCTGCTGGACCGGGAGACCAACAGTATATTTTGCTATTCAGACGACCGTTTCCTGGTTTGAAGTTATCATTCGTATTTGAGGAACTCTTTAAAGCGGTGTCCTTTATTCTTTTGTCTTCCATTCCTAGAGGTTCACGACAAGGAACGGGATTTGGTGGCGCAAAACCTGAATAATAACCAAAAAATATTACATGATTGAGAGACACGGTGTTATGTTTAGAACAATCCAGAACATTCTGTAATATTACGAGTTTACTATAACGACTTACGCAACTATCTACTCCATTTCAGTTAAAAGTTAAGTAATTTGAGGTTCAATGTACATTCTAGATGAGCTAAAATAGTCCCAATGGTTTTAAAACAAATAGTTTCTGAAAGAGTTAAGCTTATTATGTTAGTATCACATTACCAACAGGCGAGAGTACACAATAAATAATTAATGAAAACATTTAACCGTCTTTCCACTGATCAAGTGGAGAGTACTCTTCTCAGTGTTTCTATTTTTTTGGGATTTTCTTAATTTTCTTAATTCTCTCAACTTGTGTCCATACTTTTCGTTGAAGATGTTTGAGAGAAAAATACCTTCTGAAGTGTCCTTTGTTTGATCAATTCTCGATTTCTCGTTACCAAATAACTTGTTTTTTATGTATTATGTAAGGAGAAGTTGGGTGTTGATAACTGATTGTAACTGAAAGGGTTAGAAATACGCTTATTGAACTTGTTTTCACGTCATTTTTAAAGCGCTCTAATGTCTCTAGTGTGTAATCCTGACCACCCTACTCAAGTGGGGTTTAGTCATAAAATGATATCATGTCACTAAGGCAACAAGCATTGGGGCACAGCCGCAAAAAGATACTTTTAAAGATTTACAATATCAAATTTTTCTTTCAAAATACCTGGTGCCCAAACACCAAACTCTTCATTAGACAATTAGTACAGTAAAGGTAAGAAACACTTTCCTCCTAACATGAGAAATGGCCTTTTTCAGGGAATTGTTCAACAGATAGTTTATTTTTTTATTGTTATCTGCAAAAATCTTCAGCCAATGAACTTTTCTCAGATGATTAGATCTTAGATAGAACTGGAAAACCTCAACTACTTAACCTAATATTTACTTTCAAAAAAACTGTTGAATGTCTTTACAATTCTTGTTTTTATTTGTTTATTATTTATCATTACTGTTAGTAGTAGTAGTAGTAGTTGTTGTATTATTATTATTATTATTATTATTATTATTATTATTAGTAGTAGTAGTAGTAGTAGTAGTAGTAGTAGTAGTAGTAGTAGTAGTAGTAGTAGTAGTATTGTTATTACTATTATTGTTATTATTAACAAATAAAATTTTAAGTCAGAGAGATAGATGGGGAGGAGATTCAATTACTGCTTACATGTAGCCCGAATATAGATCTGTTTTGTACTTATATTAGGAGATTTGCATTAGATACTACTTGTATAATAGTGGTAAAAAACAGAGAAGTTTGCACAAATACCTCCAAAAATACTGCAGGAGGAAATGGCAAAGCGGCTGTACCGCTAATAAAGCGCGAGGGGCCTTTAAGTCTTTCATTCGCCTGAAAAATAAAATAGCTGCATTTTATTAGAAGAAACCAACCATTATTAATATATTGTTATCATCATTTTTACTAATTCGTCGCAAACTGATTTTGCGCCACTTTACTCCCCAAAGAGATCTGTTGTAGCTTTCTCAGGATTCTGTTTTTTCTAACAATCAGGCTTGTACCGTGATCTCATCGACACCATCACAACCACCATCAACATCATCATCACCATCATCATAGTCATTATTGTCATCATCATTATCATCATTATGATCAATATCACCATCAACATCATCATCATCGCCAGAATCATCTTCATTATTGTCATCAACATCAACACAATCATAATCATCACCACCATCATCACCATCGTCATCATCCATCATCACCATTATCATACCACTACACCATCATCGTTTAAAACATACGTTTGGTAAAGTCCAAAATCAAAAGCCAGTCCATTTACCTTTTGCGCAACAAAGGACACTATATCCGGAAACAACGGAAATTGTTGCTGAGACGCATGGGGGTCCACATTCTCTGGCGATCTCAAACCTCTTTTTGCTTCTTCCTTGACATCATCTTTTCTGTGAATAAAAAAAAAATTCAATGCAAATCAAAAATTAACTTAAAAAAGAAACTAATTATAACGGTAATAAAAATTCAAAGCATTTTAATTAGAGGCAAGCTAACTTCCGATCATGCGGAAAACTTGGAATATAAACACGAAAATATATTTGATAAATAGCATTGTTTGCATATAACCATAAAGATTTTACAGGCCAAAACGACAAATCAACGTGCGCCACAAATCAAAGGTATACCATCTAAGTAAAAGAATCATAGCTGATTGGCTCATAGACGCTCAAGGAGCTCGAGCTCTGATTTTTGTTTACTTCCTTTGAAACACGAGATCTGAGGAAAATCATTATACTACGGCTTATAACAGAACTTTTATTAAACTAACGTAAAGTACTCACACATCTGCAACTGCTAGCATACAAGCGTAACGTGACGGAATGTGAGCCTTGGGGAAAACAGAATTGGCAAACTGAACAGACACAAGTCTGGCTTGAGGGGACTCCTTCAATAAGAAAAACGATCGAATATCAATTGACTTCAATTTTGCATTTGTCATTCCAAGGCAATACTTTGGAATGGGTTTCCTATGAATTTACCAAAATCAATTATTCTGCTATTTTTAGAAACGTTATAAATCATCTACTCTAAAAGACATCTATGAAGGACCCGCACATCAAACACGCAAAACAGAAACCTAGAATTACTATTTTTTGTAATCTGATGTTTTATAGCCGCATCTAAATAATCATTTTCTGTCTTCCATTCTGTCAGGTGAACACCATCGTATGCGCTCGCACACGAGTAAGGTTTGCCATTGTCACACACGTAACAAATGTCTTTTGTCACATAAGTAAGAGCTGTCATTTGTCAAACTGTGCAAAATTTTACATGCTCAAAAACACGACAGCACACGGTCATGGTGGTATGAGTTGCAATTTATCGCATGATTGTTACACTTGATCGGAAATTGTTGGACAACTTTAAACTTCTACACGTAAAGGTATGGCTAGAACCTTACTCAACAGACACCTGCACAGTCATACAGCTGAATAGCACACAAAACACTTACCCAGTCTTTCTCTATAGGCTGGCCACTAACCGACTTACAGCGCAAGTGTCCCTTTCATTAACTTGCTCGAATGAATGTAAATACATACTGCTAATTACACTTAATAATAATAATAATAATAATAATAATAATAATAATAATAATAATAATAATGACTTTCTTTAAATGTCAAGCCTCATAATTTGGAACACCATCTTTACTACTTCAACGTGGGCAGAGAACTTTCACATGATAGACACACACAAATGTACAGATATGTCTCCGAGTGCCTACCGTTTAGCGTCGCTATCCAAAAGACGCTATGGGCTAACAATCTGCAGTTAAAGCAAAGGCAGCATCTTAAGCTCAATTATTCTAAGACCCTGAGTGTTGGTCCGGCAGGAAATTGAGTCTGAGCATCCCACACGATAGATAGGCTTCTTACCAGGCTAACCAGACAGCGGTACACAGTTAGTTTCCAGGAAAAGTAAACATAAGAAAACTCTAAGCTTTGAGTCAGAAAATATAATGGATCCGTTCTCCATGGCCATAATCAAAATACAACATTTAGGTTCAAAACCGAACAAGATATGCTAACCTTTTCTACATTGCTCAAAATTAAAGCCTCAAGTAACGCCAAGGTGGAGTCATCTG
>JAPEIX020449372.1:0-13608 GCA_026122405.2 Zoanthus sansibaricus
GTGGGGATGGGGGAGTGTGGAGGGTGGGTGGAGGATGGTGGGAGTACGGGTATTAGGGGTTCACAAAACACTGAGAGATAAAGAATTTCCTAAATTTTATAAAGTTGGCTCAATACTTCTCTGATGATGATCTGAATACACAGACCGAAAGCTCAGAAATAAACTAAAATATAACACATGATGAGACCCACAAATGTTTAACATTACTTTAATTTTACGCCATGCAAAACTTAAAAGATAAAATTGAGAGATAAAGTTTTAAAGTTTATAATTATCCCCAAAACTGAAAACTTTATTTCCACAAGGGATCACAAAGTACAGAAATAAGTGTATAGTTTATAATAATGCTCCAAACTCAGAGACTTTAACTTCAGTTTCATTTTCAAAACGGCAAAAAAAACCAAGCTTTTGCAGAAGTCTACTGCTTCTTATATACAAAAGTATGTAAACCATCAAGAAAACTGTAATTAATGATAATATATTGTGTTATCCAGATATTTAGTTTTTGGCTGTCTTAGACACCATGGTAAAAGTTTCCCATAGTTTGGTGTACTTTTAAGTTGAGCCAATAGCTATTAAAATGTTTGACATTTCCCGAAGAGAATCCTTTTTAAAAGTTCCAAGTTCAAATCTGCAATTACAGCTATATCAAGACTTCAGCTCAGTTCAAAAGGAAAGGTTTTATATGCTGAGCAAAAATCCATGAATATCTGGGAGTTATATTTTCTTTTGAGAAAATTCAATGGCTACTAAACCTGTTAACCTCGATGTTTTGGTGTCCCCTAGACACATCTCTCATTTTTTTTCTGAAATTTCAGAAATGAAGCGCTAGCTGTTGAAAGTCCACCGAAATACCGCGGATGAATGAATTACATTTGTTTCATTGTTGCTTTATTTAAACTGTTAAACGAAGTAGAGTTATTTGGAAATATAATTTGGGTTTTCACTAAAAACAAAGATTTTTGAACATCTTTCTTATCTTTGAATGTTACCTGTCCCAGCAGGGAAAACAGGAAAGTTGTTTATAATCAACGTTATGAAACACCTAAATTAGTTGAAAAACTTGAAATATTACATTCAAAAGTTTTCTTTTCCGTTCAACGTTAATTAGTCAGATCCGTTGTCAAAAATATAAAGTAACAACAATATTACCATATTTTTGTTATCGACAATAACATTTTTATCATTGATTTTGTTTTCCTTCCATCATTTTGAATGCTCGGAAAAGGACTTCTGTTCGATAAGTAAAGAAAAACCTTTTTCACAACGACATGTTAAAAGATCAGTGGTTGAAATGGTTGAAAATGATTGAAAGATTAAAGCAGAGTTACCGTCAGATTTATTCTTCACAGCTTTTGCATTTCAAACAATAGATGCCAAAATTCATTTATCTCAACTTCTGTCGTTATTTTGACGGTTGTAAAGTCTTATAAGAAATCAATTTTTACGCAAAGTGTTTGTATTCAGTAGGCAATTGTCGGCGGCGGATCTGAACTTTAGCGCGATCATCGGGAATGCACAGAATTATACCGAATTTAAAATTTTTAGAGCTCTTGAATAGAATTAAAAAGGAAAGCTTTAGCTAAAAAAGACATATTCTTGGAGGGAATATTTAAACCATCTTAAATTTCAGGTAAGTTTTCTACAATAATAAAAAATAAACTAGCAATAGAAATCACGATTTTCATCTTTTATACGGGCTGTAAATTTAATATGATGAAATTTTTTGTCTTTCGATCTTGCGAAAAAAATCACAATTGTATGTAGCGTAGCATTATCAAAACGAAGATCTCTTGAACAAACGAAATGCTAGCTTAAGCAGCTCCGTACAAAGTATTGTGTTTCTACAACTGTGGTTAATATTACAATCAGCTTCTTATTCAAACTACGAATCTCGCAAAGTTTAATAAAATTTTATGCTTAACCTCAAACAAAATTCTTTTTTTTACTTAACACAAATATGCTGTCTGTTTATTTTAGATTGAACCAAATGCATGGCTTCATTAGAATATAATAAATCGAAATTTTTAGCTCTTCATTAAAATCATGATGTTTTATCACTCGACCAGCATGTCACTTCATCAGTAGCGGAACGAGTTTTTAATTTGTTGTGATAGAAAAGTTTGCTAAAGTGTCAAGGTTTTTAGGTTTTAAATTTTTTTCTGAAAAATGTATTTAGAAAGCGTTTGTAGAAAAAAATATTTATATATTGACAGATAAATTAACTTGTACGTTGTCGGTTGTCATAGGTCTTTACATTCATACAGTGGGTTTTGAGTTAACATCTGCGTACAGCAAAATTATCAAATCGGAAAATTTGCTTTAGTTTTACAAGTATTTTGTAAAGATGGATTCTTATTTTCCATTTTTCTTGTTCTAATAAAACTGTTTGAATGCATGCGCAGAGTGGAAAAGGACAGAATAGTTACGCTATTTTTCTGTTCTAATGCATTTTACTTTCGGCAACAAAACACCATATTAACATTTCTATCACAAAGCATGCAAACCCTTTCAGCGAGAAAAAAAAACAATTGAAAGTTTCGTGTTTAAGGTATCCGAGTTGAAATCAACTCAGATTGTATAATATCAGCTCGATTTTATGATAATTTTGGCTTCGAGATAGACTCAGTCAAGATAATTTTGTGACTAATTGTATAAGGTACATATAGGCTTTGGACATGCTTGGGTACAGGTAGGCTGAGAGAAAGATATGCAAATAAGCTTTGATTTTTAGTATTGATAAAAACCTCATTTATCCGAGAAAGAGATTACTGCAAAAGTTTAGGGATATTCACAAACTAACAACTGTTGTCATATTCACCAAGTGTTTATAATGATAAAAATACTAACTCTCTAGAATATTTTTTTACTGTGATATATTGTTGATTAATTGTGAGGATAATCATAGAAAACTAAAAAAGTTGCCTTTTCCATTTTTTTCAATCAGTAATAACAAAAGCTAAAACATTTATTAATAAGTGAGGCGCTCGGACCTTGTGTGAGAAAATTCATTAAGTTTCGGCATAACTGCCAAAATGTTAATGGAATTTAATTTAATCAAATTACAAAAAATAATTAAAAGTTAAACCATTGTTGCAGTTTATTACAACAAACAATGCGAATTAATTTCTTCAAATGATTTCTTTTTGTAGACTGCGTTATTTTTCACACAGTTTTCCTGAACAGCCAGCCAAAATTACACGGTTTTAACGAGATCCATAATTGGTTGTTGTCTCTAAATGCCACCTAAGTTAGAAAAGTCTATTAATCCAATTACTTTTTAAACAATTCTTCGCTCTGAGGCAAGTTTTAATTTACTAAAAAAGTTTAATAAGCAAACAAATTTACGTATATCTACACGAGTTTTCTTTTGGAAATTATAAAAAATTAGTGAACAAAAAAATACGAATTATATTTCTTCATCAAAACTCTCCTGAAATTAGTGACAAGTTTTTATTTATAGGCAGATCATAGTTGAACAGTATCATACTCCAGCTATATAACTGTTTTAAAGCAACATGCCTGTTACTAGTGGATTTTACTGCTGTTTATGTCAATAGCATATCTTTTATTACAAAAAAAAACCAACTTGTAACAGGAAATGGCACATACAATACAACTAACTTGCGGAATAAATTCTGTATTTCCAAGAAAGTGATTAAGTTGCCACCATTGTAGTAACTAAACTTTTTGTAAGTTAGTAGGTGAGTAGCTATTTAACAAAACTAGAAAATCTAGGTATTAGTAGTATTAAAAAGTTCATTTTCTCAAAATAGGGGCTGATGTTCAAAAATTTAGCTTAGACTTTCAATGGCGATATATAGAGAATTTTCACACTTGAGTTTTAGATTAAAGTTGTCGTTCCACAATAGGTCAAAAGAACACCAAGAAACATGGGGGATGTAATAGAAAGTAAAGAAATCATAGTTATAGTTAGATTAAAGGTATCAGATGTTGATGAATATTAAGTTTTAAAAGATGGAATGAAGCTGTGATGAGAAGAAAAGCGAGAAGATGGAAGAGGATCAGTCCACAAACAAAAAACAAGGCGAGGGAAGATACTGTTGTTATGGAATGTTCTGCTTGTAACCCCGGGGCTTCATTCAAACGCCGGAGACTGGTAAATTTTGCCGATGCATGCGCAGTTTTTGTGTGGAATCTGCAAACTTAAAAATGAACATCTAACCATATATATATATAGGTTCAATAAAATCTCAGCGATACTTATTGCTCTGTCACATAATTCTGTTACGGAAAACACTGCTGTATTCTGCAGCCATTCATTCTTAATAAGCTTTTGAGAGAGGACATGTGTGTACCCATTGAAATTAGCCTGGGCTTTTAATAGTGACAACCTCAGTTTTAGCTTATACGTTTTTAGCCAACCCCTAAAAGTTAACTGAAACCCTGGACAACGAGTAACGTTTGAGCAATAATGGGAAAGTGAATTAAAGTCGTTCTGATGGGAAGTCTCCAGAGATGGAATAAAAGAATTCAGTTTAGCAAAAAATATTCTCGGTGAGAAAATACCATATAGAATAAAACATGGCTATATATATATATATAGAAAGCCGTTACTGTTGCGATGTGATTGTTCAATAGCAAGTGTAAATACTGAGTTGGACTCGATCAAATAACTGGATAATAAAAAGGATTCGAATCTCAAATTTGGACTTATGAATTGGACTGAAAATTTCCAGGGATGTTAAAAGAATTCAGCTTTGCTTTTACAAGAATCGCCGGAGAACAACCAACAGCCAAGAAACGTGGTATGAAAGACCGAGCAACCTCGACCTGATGATGACGACATTTAAATTAATCTATAGATAGATAGATAGATAGTGTGACGTAGTTCGATCTCCAACGATGATGACATTCAAAAATGGAATCAAAGCCGATACTTCATGTCTTTACTCGGCCATTTATCAAATATGTACAAAAAAATAGACCCATGTCTTCAGCTTAGGTCAAGTTTTAACCCTCAAGATGCTTCGGACGTTCGGCCTATATCAATCGATATGGTACTTAACAGTTATTCACCGAAGTGGAAGGGAATATAGTAGTGGATATTTACCGAACCGAGAAGCGGCAAGGTAAATATCCATCACTTTCACTGACACTGAGGTGAATAATTTTTTTAGTATATACTGCACAAACCGAATAACTAGCGAACCAAAGAGTAACTTTGTTTGTGACATTTTGAAACCAAAGCGAAACGAGAAAACATTTTGTTTTTCTTCTGCTACTCGGTGAATCGTGATTGGCTAATCACCTCCGAGCTAGCCAATCAGCGTGCGTGAAAATTATTATTCATTTGCGTGGTATGTGCTAAAAAGAGTTAAAAATACTTGGAACTCTACTTTAAACTTGGTTTTTTGATTCAAAGTTCTTAGTTCATATCACAATTCAAACCGTTGTGTTCGTTTTAAACTAACGGTTTGAACTTAAGAAAGAGCTCCTATTGAAAGAAACTTTGCTGAAAATGAAGCAATAGAAATATTTTTTATCATCAGCCCCAAACAACATCAGTATATAGAGCTCAATACAGATATTTCAACTTCTTCTCATGGAAATTAGAATAACTTTTTATAAATACTGAAATAGTTTAAGAAGAAATAATTATTTTGTAAGAATACCTAAGTAAAACATGATACTTATATACTTGCATTTGCCACTGGTGAAGAGTATTGTAACATAACATTTTTGTATTTTTCGAAGAATGTTTAGTTGTTTTTTTTCTAAACTACTTCATCATTAATATTTGCTGAATATTTTGTTTGCCATGTATTTGTTTTTTGACAGTTAGCCTTAGTATTGAAGCAAATTTCTGGTTAACTTAATTGCTTTGGCCTTTGGCCACAATTATTTTTCACTTGGTTTTGAATAAATTGAAACGTTGTATGTACTGTGCATGTTTGAATGTCATTGAAATACTTTAAAAACTGAGTAAATAAGATTTTAAAAATTGGTTGAAAACTGTTGAAACTGCATGATCAAAAGATTTTAAACAAGCTAGTATATATCTTGTGATCGTGTAAAATGATTCATTTGAAAAAACGATTACAGTGCTTTATAGGTTGAGTATAATTTTTTTGTTAAACTCATTAAATTGGTTAAAAACCAGTGTAAAATCGTTAACGATCAATACACTTGACAACGTTGGATGCAACGATCGTGATCATTCGTAACCTAGTTTCTAATTAAATATTTTTGTCAATAAGACAGTCGCAAAGACTGATCATTACCTTCCAACGCGAGTGAAGTTTGGGCCGTTTAACGGTTTATACAATATTTTGACTGGCCATTATCAATCTTCATCAGGTTTTTTTTTTCTTAATTTTTTTTTGTTATTAATTTAAAGCACTTGGTTGCATGGTGTTTTTATCTTTTTAAAATACTTCTCATTTGTGTCGTTATTCAGTTTTATTTTTTATTTCTTTACATCGCTTTTACAAATTGTATTAAATAATTTCTTGGTATTTTCGGTTGTCTGATTGTAAAATTTAAAGAAAATTACAAAGAACAATATATAAAAATTAGGGTTTGATGAAGAAAGTAGGCCGCTAGTGTTATTTCTGTCAACCAAAACGAAAATATACAAATTACAATTTGAACATGAAGCGCGGTGTCTGTGAATACTGTGTAAACTTGTCCGGGAAAAGTCAACAAAAGCCATTTCGGTAATAAAATTGTTCGGATAGAACTACTTATTAAAGCGAAACAATGACAAGTAGCAAGAAATGCTTTAAGTGAATTTGAAGGAACATCTCTCCGTGAGGTCTAGCTTCGCTTGCAGTGGTTTGTTGTCACTCTAAAATTTACATCAAAGGTACTTTAAAGTTTTCACTATATAGTAAAGGTAATTGTATTTTTTAAAACGAAACGGGAAAATTACTGTACTAATTTTCAAAAGAAAATTATGAATGTCGCAATTTTAAAAACATCGTCCGAAAATCATTTTATAAACATGGTTAGTCATTTAATCATTCGCTCTTTCACCAATCAGGGGAATCTATATTGCACTTTGCAGGCGTCAACATTTTTTTCAAAATAATTTTTGTCAACTGTTCTCAGAAAAGAGCACGTGACTCTGCTAATGTCTTTATTGTCAGTTGTCAGTTTAAGGAAATTGTTTTCGAAAGATGTTAGTTGTGCCATTAAGTTAATACATTGGAAGAAATTCTTGCAGCGATTTTTCATAAAGTTTGGCTATGAAAACTGATGAAATTGAGTTAAGAAATTTAATGAATGCTGAGCTTCTCATAAGTATCATGCACCTGCAATTTTAAAACTCAATTCCACAGTTCAGGTGAATAAACAAATTTCCTTTACTCATTTCAACAGCTTTTTCGTATTCCGTCCTCTTTAATCACGCAAACAGTATTATGGCGGTATAGAATCTCTCAGTCAAAACAAAAGTTTGGTATAGATGAATGCAATTGAGACGTAAGTAAAAACAGATTTATGGCTTTGGGTATGAACTTATTTTTAGGTTTAGTTATTTTTTTAAATAAAAACATCTTATTTTAAGATAAGTTCCACTCCTTCGGCTCCATTATCATTTGTAGATTTATACCATGAAGTATTGAGACACAAGTTTACAGTTTGTCGAGCACAGGAATTCTCATGATTATTGGTGATTCGTTATGTTAGTAACACAGGAAATTAATTTGAATTCCTTTCTAAAGTTCGTGACACAAGATGTCTGCAGGAAAATACATAAAGTTGATCATTTACACTTCAACGTATATTTAAAAAACAGGACAACAAATGCTTCAATAAATTATGGCTTCAGTTGCAATGTACAGTATTTCATAGAAAATTTATATCCGTTTTTGATTCAGACCTTAATTTTGTAAAAGTTTGTCCTCTTCTTTAATTGTAATATTAATCAAACTGCTTCTTCTGGATATGTCTTTGCCATTTGGGATTAGAGTGTAATTGCAGTACATGTAATGAGTAATGTTTTTTTTTCAAACGTGCAAAATTATACTCTGAACCGAGAGCAAGAATAACCATTGTCCCATTTAATTGCTTTTTGATGTAAACTGACTTGAAAGTATCACGATTTGCTAGCTTAGAACAGGGTATCAAAATCAAGCTAAAGTATTTCTAGTTCATAACAGGTTCAGCGACACACAGTATACGTATACCCCTACTAAAATTCTGATAAATATATTCCCCCGCCCTCCCCTCAGGGGTAGTTAAGGTTCATGCATGCATATTATAAGTATACTCCAGGACCGAAAAATTTTCCTCGATTTTTATTGAAGAGTGAACATTTGAAAAGTAAAATCATTGTAACTCACTATGTAAAGATGGTGAAGTGGGATTTTGACCAATTGGAGTAAAAGGATTAAGTACACACCGTACCGGGAGGTAGAAGGGGGATCACTGCCACGAAGCACGTACTAACCGATTTCCTGTTTAACAAAGAATTTGAAAATAGGCGGTGGGGAAATCGAATGTGGACTTCTGAATGCAATTTTAAAAAAAAGTGCACACGTGCTTCATGAAGCAATTCAAAGTCTTCCGACAAATCTGAGGTGCAGTGTAACCTGAAATTTACAGTACATCGAAATGGCAGACGAAGCTTTTGTTAGTTTGGTTACGAACGACTGTTATGCCAATGGCGCGCTGGTTTTGGGCCACTCGTTACGTCGAGTTAACACAACCCGTAAATTAGCTCTTCTTGTTTCCTCGTATGTTTCAGAGTCAATGAGGTAGGTAAATTTATTTTGCACCCTGTTTTTAAAATCTAAAAGCGTTAAATTATGGTTTTCTTCCGCTTAGAAGTGAAAGATGCTTTCACATACATGTGCCCATGTTACGCCAGCTGGTCAACTGGCAAAGTTCGTATCAGTTATTTTTATAGTTTCTCTGTCGTATTGACTGCAATCGATGTAGAAGAGAGCTTGTTCTTTTAGAGATCCTGTGCTATTAAGAAAAGGTATAAAGCACGCGATGGTTTCCCGAACATCATTCAAATTTCAGAGCTCTAGGCTCCTTTCGATTAAATCTCATGTTCTCACCCCGAAACGAGCATTTTTACGCCTAGTACTTTTGTAACACTAGCTAACTGTTAACTGTACATTCTGGGTTTCTTAGAGCTGCTCATGATATGGAAAGAAAATGTTTACTTCTGTTTGAATATATAAATTATATGATCGTATTATTCGAGTTTCAACTTTTAAATCTGGCTCACTCTTTGCCTGGAAGACCTAATGGTTTTAAGAAATTGGTGCATTTCCAGGGATTTTCATTAACTTTAAAATATATAAGAGGTGGACTTTCAAAAATTTTCCAGGGCAACATGCCCTCGACCCACACAGTGTAATGCACTTGCATTGGGCGCTCTCGCGGCCAAAAGTTTTGCTCTTTGAAAAAAGAACTCAGAAAATCGATTTGTTCCTGATCGTGAACAAAGATAAATATACAAATTATGTAAACAACTTCTTATCAATATAAATAAGTACGGTTTTCGTTTTATTTTACTGCTATATAGTGCTTGCAGCTTTTACGAATAATTTTTTTATCGTAATAAATGTTCACTTTGAAGTTGCATGCCTCTTTTTGGGGATTACTGTACAACTGGGCTGTTTTTGATCGGTTTTAGGTAAAATCAGGTAGTTTCACTTGTACAACTGGGCGTATCTACGTAAATCCATTCATTATTGTAATATTTTCTTCTATAATTTTATAATTTGCGTTGCAAACTTAGATAAAAAATATCATTAAATTAAAAGTTAACTGTAGTCTGTATATAGTCATAGAAATCTAGAAGCCAAACACATCGTTAACACCAGGGAAGACATGACTCAAATAATTTATATATTTTACTCTATGATAATTAATGAACCCCCATCGTTTTCTCAACGAGACGCATGCACATCGATGATATTTCAAATGTGTAAAAAGCAGCGACTTTGAGTAAATATCTAATTCATAATCAAAATAGTTACAATATGATAAGTACAGTATAGCTGTCATATTTAGAATATTAGCCAGTCATCAGAAAATGTTCTGTCAAAGAAATGTTTTGATGGCCATTGAATAATGACGCAATTTATTTAGTTTTTAAAATTAGTTTAGAGCTACAGGTTTTAAATGTTCAGAATTAATTTTCCAATTGTTAAATTAATTGTGATAATGGTGGGGATGTATGCATAGACCCCAAGTGACCCGCGCCAGGAGGGTCTGGCCTGCATTTCAACATTTAAACATGCTAACCCGCCGTGACTGAGTAAAAACCCGCATTTGTGTTCAAGCTCTGCATTAATTGTTTGATAAAAATTTAAGATCAGTCAATTTCTAAAAGAATCTTAATTTTCATACCATGATTCCTACAAATAACAAATACATGGTTCGTAAAACACGTTGAAAAACTACACAAATTGTGAATAAAATGTTTTCTAATGTAAATAACGTGTTTCAACTGAAAAATACTTTGTTTAATGATCGATCGAGTGCTCAATTCAAACTGCCCAGTGTAAGTTAACTTCTGGTCCTGCCTCGGTTTAAAGCGGCCATGCTTTCCACCAAAATTTTGTCAGTTGATTTCTTCTCAAAAATAGCCCCTTCAATTCCTCATTTAACTCTAATTTTCAAAAAATTTCTGGGGGAGCATGCTCCCAGACCCCCCAAGAAACGCGCACCTACGGCATTTGTAGATGTACACATACTTGACCAGCATTTGAGGTTCTCAGACTTGGGGTCTATGTGTATGACTCTACATTAGTTGTAAATTGGTCAGTATTTATTGAGTCAGATTGGCATGATGGTCATCAATTGCACCTCCCAATTCAACGACCCCGGGATCGATTCCTGGGCTCCGCATGTGGGCTGAGATTTTTCGATTTCAATCTAACTTTGAGGGTTTTTCTCTGGGAATTCCGGTTTTCCTTCCTCTGCAAATTTGACTTTCTTGCCAAGATCTGAGCCATCGAATGATTAAACATTAGCCTCTGGCTAGGTAGAATGGGCAACCACTTCCTCTTTGCAATTGACGTTAAATAAAGTATTTATTTATTTATTTTATTTGCAGTTTAATTTGTGAGATGGTCAATTTTGTTTAGGGTGCATTTGTTTGCAGGGCCTATTTCAGAACATTTTTAAATAATCTGGATTTTTTGGATTTGTTTACCAAACAAACAGTTACTCCAAGTAATCCTCATATTCTTAAACATGCACAGTATTTTTCTCTTCGGGTCACCCTGATGCTCACTGTAGAGAAAACAGTAACAACAAACATGGCATCCACCCAGATTGGGGTGGGTTTAGAGCGCATTTTTCCATTAATTGTACTGTGTTGACAAATTGATGAAAAATTATGAAAATTGAAATAAGAGAAAGTATTCCGTCTTTTTTTATTGTTTTCCTGTACTTTTTTGTTGTAATTTATGTTTCTGAAAAGTAATTGTGATGTTTGTATATTTTAATTAACGGGAGGTTGTCCTTCCTAGCCTGTTCCATACAAAACACTTTTTCTTCAATCTGTAGCTCAGGAGTAGGCAATATAGCTGGCTTGGCATTTTCTTTCCGGTCAAATTGGTTGTCCAACATTTTTGATGTTGCTGTTGCTGTTGCTGTTGTTGTTAGTGCATGTGCTGTCACTACATATTCTGGATTATTCAACCAGCTATTCTGATATCAGGAGCAGAATAAGCAGCAGTTAATAAAAAGTATTTCAAGTAATCCAGATTAATCAAAATAGGTTCCAAGTAAACTATTCCTCCCAAAGATCTAGGTATTCGTATTTTGGAATAGGCACAAACGAATCCACCTTAAGTCGGACCTTTTCGCGAGCAAAATACACACATGCACAGTCATTTGCACACATAAACCAATTTGCGCGTATGATTTCCACACATACGTTTTTGGGTGCAAAATAGGAAATACTAAGTAAAAATCATGGTTACATACTAGCTGATTATTAAACAAAATGTGTTCAGCATAAAACACCCAATTTATTCAAGAAACATGCTAGTTTATAATTTGATTTAATTTTAATACACCACTAAGTTGAAACTAGATTTATATTTAAAGTAAAATGAATCACATCAAGTGCTATATCATTGTTTTAAAAAACTAAAAGGCAATGAAAACAAGCCAAATGAAAGTGTGGTTAACCACAGTTTACCACACTTTCAAATTAGCTTGTTTAACCTACATTTCCTACTAAATCGATCCTTTACGAGCCAGGTGGCCCATGGAGCTCGTGCTTATCTCCGGTTTCGTAGTGTTAAGTGAATGAGAATTTTCGACTCCCCCCTGGACAGGACACTAATCTGTCGCAGGTTAGCTCCCAGCAAACACTGGTACTCATTTACACACTTCCTACACAACACAACTATTTTCACTAATTTCAGGTTGTGCAACTTTGATCTAATTTTGCATTTCACATGCACGTGCATTTAAAAGCACCCGTAATTCAGTTCACACGTGTACCTGTGTGTGCGCTTGCAATTGCACACGTCAAATGAAAAAACCTGCTAGAAGTTAACTTGATGTAAGGGATATTTGTCTGACCAATGTGTTGAATGTAATCTGATTTTTGAGATTTATATTTTGCAGACGACATTTATCAAGAGTCTGGGACCACCTTGAAGTTGTTGATTTGCTGGACAGTGGAGATGAAGCAAATCTAGCTTTGTTAACTAGACCAGAACTCGGAGTCACATTCACCAAACTTCATGCTTGGAACTTGACACAGTATAGCAAGTGCGTATTTCTTGATGCTGATACAATGGTGCTACAGAATATTGATGAACTCTTTAGCCACAATGAACTTTCTGCTGTCCCTGATGTTGGTTGGCCTGACTGTTTTAACTCAGGCGTATTTGTGTTTCAACCATCAAGGACAACATATGAAGCATTATTACAATATGCTGTACAACATGGCAGCTTTGATGGTTAGTATAAAGAAGTGGGGTTACTAGTTAAAAAATTAAAATTAAATATTTAATGACAACTCCCCTAATGGAGCTTTTCAGTGTCATATTAACCCCCCTCCCTTCCCTTCCCCAGTTAAGAGTCCCAACTGGTAGGAGGCAAACCAGTTGGCTATTTACAAAACGTGGTGAATCTGTCCCTGGGATCACCGAGGACAAATTTATTTGGTAGTCCTAGTCAGGGATTTGAACCCAGGTCTTCTGCATTCAAATCACCAACTCTGATGACTGAGCTACGCTGCTGCCATAGTTAGGCTTAGTTTAAAGTTAGGCATAGCTTAAAGTTAGGCATAGCTTTAAGTTAGGCTTAGCTTAAAGTTAGGCTTAGGTTAAAGTTAGGCTTAGCTTAAAGTTAGGCTTAGCTTAAAGTTAGGCATAGCTTAAAGTTAAGGTTTAGCTTAAAGTTAATAGTTGTAATAGGTCCTTTGCAGTTAGCTGTCACAAAATGATGTTCATAAATGGAAAGACCAGGTTAACGTTAGAAGGTACATATTTTCAAGTCTCAACATTAAGTACACTCTTTTTTCACAGTTCCTGAAAGGTAACCAAGCTTCTACATGAAACTGAGGCTTAGGGTGACCTGACTTATTTAGAGAAGTGGAAGAAAGAAATGTTTATTAAATAGCAGAAACCCCTCACCGATTCCACCTCTTCACAC
>JAPEIX020449975.1:0-20667 GCA_026122405.2 Zoanthus sansibaricus
TGTGTGTGTGTGTGTCTCTCTCTCTCTCTCTCTCTCTCTCTCTCTCTCTCTCTCTCTCTCTCTCTCTCTCTCTCTCTCTCTCTTAATTCCTACTTCAACGCTATATTTTCTCCCTATACACTTGTTCTATAACCTATTTCACATCTCTTTCTTTCGACTGTTGTTCTCCATGTTTCTCTTGTACAACATATCTTGACGAAAATATAATGACATAAGTCATTATCTATATGAATATCATAAACGTTAGTGGCACTAATACAACACCAACATAAACCAAAAATACAATTGATTTAAATTTAAAAAAAAAACAGAAAACAGTGCAGGTTATCTGATACCTGAGAAAATATAAGAGTGTTTTTGCCATTATTTATAAGGGACTTTGTTTTTGAAATCCCATTGTTTAATTAATGAATGAAATAATTTTGAGCCTTAGTAACAAAAGGTCCAGTTGGAGACCCTGTGTGTGTGTGTGTACACGGGAACCATTGTAAAGGTGCATGGAGTTTGCCCCCGCAGGCCAAGAATCGTGCCGTGATACGGCCCTAATTTGTTATAACAACCAGAAAATACAAATTCAGCCTTGTTGATCTAAATCATTTTTATATGTAAAAAAGTGTGTAGGACTAATCCAAATTTGATTTTTCAGAAGAACAGAAAATTTAATTCATTTAAGAGCCGGACTTCTTTATGAATCAAAAACGAAAAGGAGTCTTTGATAGCTTCTCACGTAAATATTTTGGAGAAGTTGTATCTTATAGAGACAGTAAAGAGAGTGGCTCGAAATTTCAAAATTGTGACACAACCGTTGTGCTGTACTCACCGTATGTGTGTCAAGCGTAGAGTCGTGGCAAAATAGAACTCTCCCTATTGTCCGCAGCTTCATTTCTGGTGTCGCTTTCTTTTGAAAATGTTCTTCCGCAACTGTAGTTGTTTTTCCCGTGTGTATGCTTCCCTGTTGGTACTCGCAGGCAAATCGCTCCAACATGACATCAAACATTCTCTCTCTTTCTTGTCCATCTAACAAACGATAAAGACAAGCGGACTTTATAATTATTAACCTAACACTTTAGATTTTAAAAGGAGAACAAAATATAACACGGGAAATGACACTTGAAAAAGAGAGAAAGAATGTAGTACTTGTTGAACAATTTAACTTCTTGAAGTACGCAGTCTTAAAGCTAAAACCCGGATGTTTCTAGAGTTAGCCTTTATCAGAGCATATGTTTGATCATCACTAAATTGTGTAAGTATCTAACATTCCGAGTGTTCTCTCTTCGTCATAGCAACTCGCGATTAAATTGTATTGAACATAGCCGTTAGAAGTTATAACCTTGTCAAAGCACTGATTGTAATTTAAGCAACTGTTGAAATGTTTATATCACTGTTGTTAACAATAAACAAAATCGAAGATTCGGGGGATAAGCTATCGTCACAGCAATTCTAATTTGATAAAACCTAGGTTGAAATTATTAATCATATACTGTTAATAAAAAAAGCAAAGCCGACGTTTCGGACGTTGGTCCTTCGTCAAAACAATTTTGATTTAATCAGAACTTGGTTGAAATGTTTAATCAAACATCAAAGCTGACGGTTCGTGTCCGTGTTCAACACGAGAAGAGGTGAGGGGTATGTTTACTGACAATATAAGTGGAGTAGAGAGACTATGCGGATGAACTATGCGGACTATAAAACTTTCATATGAAACGAATTAAATACTTAGAAATTGCTGTTGCGCTAACAACAATAATAATCAAAAGCCTAAAGTTTCTGAAACTTTAAATTAAGGTTATATCTTACAAATATGTTACATCGTATAACTGACAGAGTACCTGGTGAGGAACTGGCCATACTTCGCACAGGAGAGGAACCAGAAGATGAAGTGAAAGTAGAGGAGGATCTGCTCTCGCCTCCACAGCTTCCGATCCATTGAGTCATTTGTTGGGATGGAGTTTCTACTGCAACATAAAATACAACACATCATAAACGATGAGAACATACTGTAATGTGGGACTTTTTCTTCTTCGTTCACAATATTTTCTATTTTTATCTCTCTAACTTAAAATGCAATTTAAAACTATCATTCACTGTAAAAAAACAAGTGAGTCTAGAGCGAACACATTCATTTGGGTGTAAAGCTTTCAACATATCTCAGTTTGTTCCTTTTTTAAATCAGTTTTTTTTCTGTCAGTTGACACAACATTATCAGTGTAAACTAACAAGTGTAGTTGTGTTAATAAATTCTGAAAAGGAATAACCTTGACATGGAAAGTAAGCCTTTATGAAAATGTATTTATTGACACACTTTAAGTAACAAAGTAATACTCCTAATGCTGTAAAACACCATATATTTTCTCTGGCAGTCGATTAGTTGTTGTGAAAAATAATTAACCAGGCGGTATCTTGCATGGATACCCTTGCGGTCCGGTTCGTACCGACCCATTTGGGTAGTTTTATGTACGTTATATGTTATTTATTTTCCAAGAGTACCTACTAAAGCTATTAAAATCAAAAGAAATAAATGAATAGAATAGAAATACGTAAACATGTGATTACACGCATGTAAAAAAAGTTTTAAATGAGGAGGTTCAAATAAACATTTCAACTTATAAATAAATTATACGCTGTAAACCTTAATAAACCAAACAAACGCCAGCTCCAGTTCGTAACATAACTTTTCAATTCAATCAAAACAAGCAGACTAAGGATTTGATATAACTTATATTAAAGGGGATTTCGTCAACATCAAAAAATTTCGAATTAAAATTTTCCGATTTTTGTCCGTTGGTTTTCCAGTTTTTCCTTGAAAGGAGGATGGAAATTCAGTCGGAATGACATATGAATCAATTTGAAAGTATTGGAGATTTGAATAATCGAGCTAGATAGCAGACCTATTAAAATGACTCAAAAAGATTTCGTAAAAGCAAGTGAAAATTAATAAATATTAGGTCCTGTAAAAGGGAATCCGAGATTTGAATTAGCTACATATTTTAAAATAAACACCAAACTAATGTTTTCTAGCAATGGTTTACTAGAACAATAAACCACCAAATTATTCTCAGAATAGTTATGATACTCACCTCTACTCTCATTGGGCGTCCTTCTCGACTTCCCTGACTTTGTCCGGATCTGGAACGGTCTGGAGGTGAAATGTCCCTCAGTGCCATCAATAAACTCTACAGTTATGATAAGTTCCCATATATTTCTTTCCTCTACCTCGGCTTTCTCTAACCAGTAGATTAAGTCTCCTGATGGCGTTTTGTACACGGAGTCCAAGTCCACGGAGAAGTGAGTTATGTTTGGTTCATGATCATCAAAAATGACTTTCAGTTCCACTGGACCTATAGGTTAACCCAATAACCACATTCTAATTCGCTGTTGTATGGTACTACAAATTTATCTGATTAATTATCGAAATGTTAATAGCTAGACAACCTTACAAACAGAAATGCAAATAAATAAATAAATGAAAAACAGACAGTCAAATAGACAACGAGCTGAGATGAATGAATGGCTGGAGAGATGTCTGGGGTAGATAGAAAGGTAGGTTGGTAGGTAGGTTGGTAGGTAGGTAGGTAGATAGGTAGGTAGGTTGGTTGGTTGGTAGGTAGGTAGGTTGGTTGGTAGGTAGGTTGGTAGGTAGGTAGGTAGGTAGATAGGTAGGTAGGTTGGTTGGTTGGTAAGTAGGTAGGTAGGTAGGTAGGTTGATTGGTAGGTAGGTTGGTAGGTAGGTAGGTAGGTAGGTAGGTAAGTAGGAAGGTAGAAAGATAGATACACAGAGTGAGAATGAGATACATACAGTTTACAAATAAAAAAGTTTTTTTTTTGAACTGACCTCGGAGAATTGTTTCCGTAGAAACACCCACGCAGCATTCCATTCATAATATACAAACATAGATACACATGTAAGGTCTAAAGAGATACATACATACGTAGAGATATACACCTACATAGATACATTGTTAGCTTTAGCTAGAGAGATATATAAAGTGCCGGGAAAAGAGAGCTAAACACAGATAGATATCACATTTCATTATGTAAATGCTATAAGCCTGTCGATTCTTTTATTATGCCTCACTTACCAATAGTATCATGAGTTCTCTTCGCGGCCTCCAAACACCTGCGCACGTAACACTTGACGCACCTAATCTGAGCTTGCGCAGTGACAGTCATGTTTACTATAGAATTGACTAGACGATGTTCAAATCCTGTTGATGTCTTTCGAGTTTTTTTCTGGTAAATAGCTTTTAGGTTCTTGATATCGAGTACTACTGGAATGGGATCATCGCCTTCACTGTCACAGACTAAATCTGACCCACTGAAAGTTGCCTGGCTTACTGCTCTTTCTCTTGGAGAAAAGGTTTCACAAACAATTTCACTGTTTTTACCAAAGTATTTTGGCGCTGCACTTGAAATAACAGACTCCTCTATTGAGTTAGTTATTGTTCCACTGACGCAGATTTCAGTGTTATGATCCGAACATGATGGACCTTCCCAGTGGCAGGATTGATTAAATAATTTTTGTCTACTGTGTTGACTGTTTGACGTTTTATTGTCCTTTACACACCATCGCTGATAGTCAGGTAAGGGCTCATCAAAAATCTCTGAAAATATATTTCCAAGAAAAGAGGTTTCTTCCAGTGGTTCTGAAACAGAAGAGAAATACTTAATCTCGAATCTGTAATTCATTACATAAAGTAAAACTTTGTCAAATGTATTCGAGCTGGCCAAATCTCACCGCAAAAACAAAAACCACACACATACGGGATATGCAACAGGTAGATTAAAATGGCGGTCTTAGTTTGAATCATCTTTGATACTATGGTTAAGCTTTTGCAGTTCAGAAACATTAAGTCTCCAAAGCAGACAAAGAAGGAAGTAAACTCTGTTAGATCAAAACGATGTATTTTTAAAAGTATAAAACTGATTGCTCCTGTTAGTTTGTATAAGCAAACCGACCTCATTCTGGTTTATATAATTTGCATAGTACGTGCGTTTTGATTGGCCAACAAGAGTGTTTTCGTAGCGCTTTGAAATACAAAAATGACGTTTGCAATATTGTTGGCCAGTGTGTCGACTGCGTCTCGGGTTTTACTGATCTGCTCTTGAATTCACCCTAATGTTCACTTCGGTTTTCACCGGGCTATGAAGACAAGGAGAACATATTATATTTTTAATTCAAATATAATGGGTTTATAAACATTAATAAAGAATCAAAATTGAATAATACATGAGATTGAAGACGAAACTTTTTCCAATGCTAGAATTACTTTTGACGAAGGAGAATACAATTCTAATTTCTTGTGGTATGCTGAGTGTCCTACAGCCTCTATGCAGAAACTTAAGATTCGTGAAAGAACACCATATATGCATATATACCAATATTCTCCCTACCCCCACCCCTGTATGGCCAAGTCCGCAACATGTCAGCAGTTGCATAACTCGGTCAGGACACTGGAACAAAGTTAACGTTTTATACTTTTGAAATTTCGTACAAGCTTCGTTTCGCTTTGGTTTGTGTCATCTTCAAGGCGAATACTTGTCCGATTTATACTAGATAGTTGTATAAGAGCTGATAATTAACTATGAACACGTTATTTGTATTCTTTGTATTTCTTGGCATGGAAATCTAATATAGAACTGTGACTGAGTTACTTTCTAACACGTGCTTGAATTTCAAACACGCTAACTCGAATTTATTCTTCACAATTCAAGTGGCCCAACCCAAGCAGGCTTCTTAAACGAGTCTTGAACGCATTTTTAAATCTCTGATTACGTTTAATCATTATCAGTTCTTTGAGAAAGACTTCATAAATGCTATGGTTAGCTAATTGATAAAACCTTTAGGTTACCCTGATAACTTTTATGACCTCAGGATCAATGCAGTAACTGCCACTCTCCACTGTAAACATCCTTTTATGATGTGGATATTTGAAATAGAAATAATCTTTGTTTATACATTAGTTAACTTCGCCAAAAAAACAATTTCTCTTGAGCCCATTAAGCGAGTAATAACATTAGTTATATATCTTTTTAAGAATTGAAAGGGAAGCAATGACTTTCATCAGAAGCACACAGATGAAATCAATAGCAAAATGATTGCAAAAAATTCCATTAAGCAAGTATAATGACATTAGTTTTATTTTTTTAAGAATTAATAGGTGAAAAAGAATTACGCAGAGAATCTGGGCAAGTTTGGACATGGCATTAATTTATGCATGTGACTGTTAGAAGTAAACCATGTTCTGCTCTCCCATACACATCTACCGGAAGTTGTTATCAAATTTTTGTCAAGATAATTTACTGAGCATCTTTAATTTACTTTTTACCACTTCACTTAAAAATCTCTCAAATGTTGACAATTTAAAAACCCATAAAGTGACTCGAAAATTTGCAGATAAGTGATGCCATTATATTGATATCTACTACACCTTTAAAAAACAAACCATTTCTACATTTTTAAAAGCAGCTATAAAAGTCATTATACTGTTTTTACGATATGGATAATTGGTAAGAATTCTAATACAAGATCGAGAATAGCAGCAGAAACTAGAACTGAGCAGCAACGAAAAACAAAAAACTGATAAACAACAGCAAGTGAAGACAAACCAAACTACTAAATTGAGAGGATTTTCAAATCAAGATCGTAAGAGCGACTTTTCAACATTTAAGATAGAAATTTTAAAAAACACACTTGAGAGAAGGAAAGCCAAAAGAGAAATACGAGTCTGGAAAAACATGACTAAACACTGACAAAAGAATAGCAAAAAAGGAACACTAGTAAGAATAGAACATTTACAAGGGCAAGAGCATGAACATGAACAAGACCAAAAAGTGCAAGAAGTACAACGCAAGAGCAAAAAATGAAACCAGATCGAAGACAAAAAGAAGAAAAAGAAATATGATAAAAAACGTGACAAAAGAATCAGAGCAATGACAAATTCATTCGGGGCAAACACAACAGCTTCTTAACATGAAAAACAGCAATGGATACTGAAACAAGGACAAGAGCTTGCAAGAAAAAAGCAGGAACTAGAATAGACATATAAATAAATAGTTTGTTCAAAAAAGAGTAAATTTGAAGGACTACATTGCAAATAACTGAATGGGACAAGAAAAGAAATAATTGTAAAATTAATAATAAAATATAGGATCAAAAATGATACTGAAAAGGCATAATTTGTGAATTTTTGTGCAAAACGTTTCAACTCGAAATAAACTGTGTTGTATAATGATGTAAGAGGCATTCTATCTTACCAACTATATCTTTAGGTACTTGAATTAAAAATGTTATATATTTTACCACTATTAGCAACTGTTTCTAGATACATTTTATCTCCATTTTCATAAAGTACCACGTGTCCAAAAATAACTTTTTAAAATCTCAGAACGCTCCCAAAATGCTTCTTTGTTTGTATTTTAAAAATTGCTTTTACCTAAATCAATTTACTACTAGGGTTAGCTGAGGAAAAATAGACAATGAAACAGTTTTATCTTTACATATATATATATATATATACGAAAAGTTAAATTTTGACAGATACTTGTAGTCGTTGATATTTAGCATCTCAGGATCAGGCAGAAACGTAGGCACGGAGTACAAATTTATTATCGAAAACACTTCTAATCGTTATTTCTTGAAAATGTATCATGCTTTAAAGCAACGGTTTCAAGGGTATATAAAAAAATTGCAAGATACATAAATTGAAGAAGCTCCTATGAAACAAGGCACTACAATATTGACCTATATAATGTTTCTGTTTAAACATTATTTTATGCTTTGTTGAGCTGATAAAGCCCACTTCTTAACGGATGGATACCAGTATTTTAGGAATTGTTGCGTCTTAAAATAGTTTCTTTTATTTGAAAAAGCAGCTATATTTTGAGTTGTAGATGATAAACCAATTTACAGCCCTTGCCATTTTGCATATTATGTTTATACTGAGGGCAGATAAGCAGCTATGACAATTGTTCTCATAATCAATTTGTAAATTGCTCATGTTAAATGGTAAAAATTATGCTACACCTATCTTTTACCAAGCGAATTCAACACATTTCAATACAAAGGTTACATTATATTAGGATCAGTATTCAACAATCCCGCATTACCATTTGGGGTATTGGTTTTTATCGGTAAGCTGTAGCGTCCTCCGCCATCTTGGAATCCGTTAAAAAACCATTTCTAGTACAAAAGTGGTAAATAATTTTTAAATAAAACTTACAATACACAAACTAAATGTTCTAAATATTCAATAAAGTAAATTAAAAGTTATTTAAAAAAAAATAGACTTTTTAACAAGTAGATGATCAATTAGTTGTTAGCACGTGTAGTACAACGGACACGTTGTAAAAGCAAAACACGTCTTTAATATTTGAACAAAATTTTCACGCGCTCTCTTTGTAAATATACATTGTATGGTGGGTATCCTTTAACCATAATATTTACTAACAATATAGATTAATAATAACCACATAAATTCAACATGGTCAGCAGTAAAATAAACTTAAAATTGTGAGGCATTCAACAATATATTATTATATGTACCTCATAAAAGTTCAATTAACTTATCATGGCAACAATCTGGGTAAGGTACATATGAATGAAAAAACTTACTGAATCACTTTGTTACATTTGAAATTTAATGAAACATTATTGGAACGTTTGAAGTGTAAAAAGAGAAGTTAATTTTGTCGCACCAGCATTTGTAAAGCTAGCAGCTGTGGCATAAGCAAGTATCTCCCAACCGAGAATAAATTTTATCAAAATCAGTTTTTCTGCGACATATTGTTTGAAGGTCAAAAAGAAGCATGAAAAATTTATTTTCATTTTCTGCAGCATAAAAATGTGTATTACTTGGAAATATTTTTTCAATTTTGTTCTTACTGTTTTTTAAAAAAGCGTTTAAAACTGACAGGCCATAAAATTACCCTCAATATAAAACAGATAACAGTTTTCATAACTGGCTAAAGTCTATATCTCGCATAATCGATACCTAATAAATTAAAGCGAAACGCTTAAAGAAACTAGGTCTTTACTAGAGTTTGGAGGCAAATATTAAAACGTTAGTAAAAAAAAAGCTAAATTGAATTTGTAGTTTTTAACTTTAAAACAAAAGATGTTATCTAATGAATTTTAACATATTCATTCAGCCCTAGTCCGCTCATAAAAAAATATCACAAATTTTTATTTTTTCTTACCTTCTTGAAAACCATCTAGCAGCGGCAGAATAACGTTGTCTAGCTCCTTATCGAGACTCATGTCGTAAAATAGTGCATCTGCAGTTAACAGGGGATTACTTCTCACGTTTACCATTCCCTCCTCCTACAAGTTGTTAGCTGTCTTCACTTTAATGATTTTCAGAAGATTTGTTTTTGCAAGTTTTACCATGCCATGGCTCAGCTTTACTCCGAGATCATCTGCACAACGTTCCAAACTTTCTTTACTGAACTTGCCAGGAAGCTACTCGCTTAAAATATTTTCTGTTGACCAATTAACTGCGTTTGTGTATTTCCGGTTATTGGAGAACAAAAATATACCTGAAATCGTCATACATGAGTGAACGTTCCGGATGTTTGGCAACAACACCGTAGGACATGAATACCGGACACTTCCGGTCAACCGTGGAAGAAATGTAAAGTTTTTACGGGTTTCAAAGTAAACTTTTCAAACTAATAGATGTTTAAAGGAGCTTCTCCAGTTTGCGTTAAGCTATCATTTGAATCTATTCCTGAAATAGTCAACGCAAGGAGTTTGTTCTACAAAACTGCTGTGAAAAACAGTCGCTGGCTACATGAAGTACAGTATAGTGCAGACAGTCATGCATCGGGTCACTTCCCACGCACGTTGGCTTGGCAAATCAGTAAAAGAACCCCTACTTTATCCAGATGGTAAAATTTAAAGATTTACTTGAAGAGAGAAATGTATTTAAAATGTTCAAAACAGACCTTACTTTCAAAATTGTTTGAAAAAATAAATCGCGTGGAACATGTAATATTTGTTGAAACATTTACTTTTCACCGGAAAATGCAACTGTTACAGACCATAACACACTGTTAACATGGCCAAACCGTCACGCGATGGCTTGGTCTTCGGGAATGAATGTTTAGAGAAAGGCTGTAAAATATTCGGTCCCTAACTTAATTGTAAACGAACCCAAAAAATCAAATAAACAATTACGCTGTGGTTTAGTTGATATTTTGCGCGTGTCTCCTTTACCTTGTACTTGTAGTGGCTGTAAACTATACAGCAACATTGCGCAATGTAGGACTGCATTTCGTGTTCCGGTGTTAAGTACAAAACACAGGTCAGAATGAACAATTTTCGATATAAATCGTAATGTTTTACTCCCCAGTAACATCAGCAAAAGAAAGTTAGAAAACTACGTGAACATAGTTGCGAATACAACGGGTGACTTCAATCTGTCTTTTAAATTGAGATTTAAATTCATATTCCAAATTTCCATCGCTTTTTATTGTCGTGGATAAAAACAGTTTGAGAAATATCAACAAATATTTTTAACAACTCACGTCAGACTAAGATGTTTAGATATTTTATTTCAATAAAAAATTTAGCTAGCAACGCTAGCATTGGTTTGAAACTATATTCAAGATTTTCTTAGTAGAGCAATGCCGGAACTCGTATATTGCCATCGGTCGCGTGGGCGTTTGTTGTGATGCTAATTTCCTGACTTGCAGCATTGCGAAATCTCCAAACCGCAGGACTTAAAAAATCTTTTGCTATATTTATTACTTCATTTCAAATAACTTTAAGAGAGAGATCGCTTGCTTATATTTTTAAAATCAAGGTACTTACATTATATATTTTAGAACAAACACTGATTAACAATCTGAAGCGAATAGAAATTTAGTAGCAGTACGATCCTTTTTCCCGCACAAATCTAATCTCGTTCATTCATCAACCCAGGTTGTGCATGCTATAAAGATAAAGTCGAATTTCCGGGGAGCGAGAGGCGCGTGAGCAAGTATACTATGGAACGAGCAGAGGTGTTCGGACCGGAACAAGTTAGATTCATCGAAATGATTCACGGTAGTTTTTTTTTCTGTATTGGAAAAAGTTTACAAAAATTAGCACCTGAAGGTGAATTATAAAGATAAGTTTTAATTTATGATCAAAAACATTAGCGATTATAATTAACAGAGAGTAGGTCAAAGAATTTTGAAATTTAGCACATATCAGAAAATAGTAAATGAGTTATTTGAGCATCAAACTGAAATAAAACGGGAGTTAAACTGATTGAGGTTAAAGAAAAATCGAATGAAAAGCTATAGAAGTTTTAAAAAATATTTAAGTACACTTCTTTTATATAAGCAACGTTTTGGGCTAATAAATGACATTCCTTTTATAATTTTATCAGTCACGTTGCTTATATAAAAAAGGTGTAATTTCAAGATGTTTACAATTTATGAAATAAATCGCTGTTTATTTAATGTATGTTTAGAGCATAGTGTTTCGGATATTGTATTTGAACTGCTTGTAAAAAAACACTCGGATCTATAAATCTCGGTGGGTTTTATCGGTACTTATGAAAAGGCTATAAACAATAAATATTAAATACTTTGCTTGGGCTCACGGTTCCTTAAAATCTCCTTAGGTGTTACATTTGATTTTAAGGAGTTCTAGCTCTTCGAGTTTTTTTATAATTCGATGTTTGATAATATTGAGTACGATCAGTAATGTAAAATATTAGGTCGTCGCAAACGACTAGCGATACTTGCAACGAAAGAACATCAAACCCAAAGGTCATCTGTATTAACAATCGGACAAAGTCCCATTTCCGAATCGTTTAATAAACACTTTCATTCTGTTCTCTGTAAGAGTTTTAATACCTCATACCAACAGTCATCGGAATAGAGTTTTAGGTTGTATTTTACACTGATTTATGTTACACTTGTTTTATAAGAACCTTTTTATAAGAACCTTTTTATAAGAATGTCAGACTGAAAATCGGGAAAGTTTATGAACGTGTTTTGAACACACTCGAGCTTGAGGAATGGCCGACAACTTTATTTTGTTACATTTAATACATCACCACATGATGGATTCGGCATATATATGTAGTCGACGGTACATTGTTCACCTCCTAGAATAAACTAAATGAAATTTTTACAAGAACAATCTGCAGAACTCATTTTTTTCTCTTTCTGTATATCAGATATCGAAGTTTGTATCTTCTTAGATACACATACAGTGTCGATCTGGACAGCAGCCAGTGACTAATTTTGTTTCATAAACTAAAGTATATTTTTCCGAGCCTAAAAATCGTGTAAACCAATTAAATATGATTATCCGTATTAAAAACATTTTTAATAACAATTGAGGCTAAAATGCCCAAAATATTTAAGAACATTCTGCCTTGACCCAAAAATAAGACGTTCGTATATATAAATAGCGTATGGGCTTAATGTATACAAGTCTATGTAACCCTTCCCCATGCAAATCCGCCATTAGCCGGGTTTTCTATAAAGCACTGCCAATGGCCCGCCATGTGGGGATAATTCATCTATACCAAGTGATCCTGCCGTGCGGGAAATGAAGGGGAGCCGTTTGAATCTTCTTTATAGCTTTGATCTCCAGCCTTTTCTGCTCCGCTCATATGTCAGACAGTCCTTCCAACCTTTGCAGCCCCAAAACCTTGAGATCCCAGAAATTAACTGGAAAAAACCTTGAGATGTAGGTCCCAAACCTCGAGGTTCATAAAGTGTTTGAAAACAAAGAATTCTACTGACAACACTTAACGCTAACAATATTATATAGTTTTTTACGACTAGTTGGAACGCATTCCAGATCACTGCCTCGTTCCGCCACGTTAAACAAGTGCTTTTTGTACAGCTTTTAACCTTTACAGTTACTTCATGTAAGAACGTCAAATTGGAAATCAAAACACAAAGTGAAAGATCTTCAGAAACGAAGATAAAGTAACTCAACTGAAGTTTAATTTTGGGTTGTATTTCATTAAGATTCTAATGCTTTGAGGAAAACCGTGAGATTTTGAGGTTAGACCATGAGATGGCCAAACCGTGAGAGTTGGAAGGTTTGGTCAGGCGTCTCTACAACTTTTGCATGTATTCGAACCGAAGGTTTTGAGATTTTTGTCGTCTGTTGTTGGCTTAAAAGATATTTTGTGGGGTTAAACTGAGAAAGTGTAGTGAGTGAATAAAATTTATTCATAAATCTCGACTGATTTTTGTGCACAATATGTGGATTACGTTTTGGCTGGTAATGAAATTATCTGTGAACTGAAATCGCAATTTCTGGATGAGTGTAGTGGGATGATGAAAGCGTAAATAACAAAATCATTACCAGTGGTGAATTAAAATAGTTGTATACGATAACCGGGGAGTGCGTAGCGGCTTCCGTTATCAAGTCTTTGTGATCAGTGATTTATCAAGGTTCCGTATCATCGAGACTTGCTCGGGTGTTTTATATTTTCATTCGTTTCGGTCTCTGCGTGAACGACTTCCTTCCACAAAAGGCATATAAGCGATGTAAATTGTAGCCACAATTTTTAATGCTCAAACCCCCGTTAAAGAAATAAATATCTACATTTGGTTCACTGATCCAACGTGATTACTGACAGAACCTAGCTATCAGAACATTACTTGTTAAAAGCTATTTACTTGACGAAATAATTCGTCTATAATGTTATAAATAGGTTGAGCTTTTAAACCCTACCCAATCTAAGTTTTTTGACACTAGTTTACGAGGTCAAACCACTCACCGCCCACGTCAAATTCATCTTTGCTGCCAATACTTTTTACGTTGTGTCACGTTCCACGCCTTGTATATAATTATAACATCATATAAATCAAGATGAATAAATCAACAAACAGAACAAAGCCCAGTGTTATCTGGTACTTCATAGGGTGCACGGCGAAAGAAGGAATAGATATCAATGATATTCCCTACGGCGATTTAAAACTTCTGCGGAATTCTCAGTGTCAAAATTGTCTCGTGAACCACTGCCTGAACACGTCAACCAGCGCTCAGCTCACTGGGGCACAAATTCTCAAATGCTTAATCCCCGTCTTGTGCCGCCCGGGTTGGAGAAGTACATCGAGCGCATGGTGCACTACGCGCTCTTTTTTATAAGAACAACTTTATAAGAACAATGAGGCTCAGATTGGCCGAAAATTAAGAACGATTTAAGAACAACTTCAGGCTGGGGCTAAAAAAAGTAAAAATGTTATTATTTCAAACTTTACTGAATCTTCAACCGCTCACAGAAACAACTACAAATTAAGAGCAAAATGAGGCTGAAGCAGCCAAAAAACTAAGAGTTGAGCCACGGTTACTGGTTCTTATGAAAAAAAGCGTACATCCATCTTTACTCCGTTTGTGCCCATTATTTCTAAGCATTTTATATTAATTCGACCAGAGGTTTAACAAAATATTCGGTTATAAATGATTCAACTTGCCCCAAATTTAAGTCAAACAAATCCAGTTTTTTATTACTCACAGAAGTTTTCTATTTCTTGCTACGATTCATATCGAATATATAACAAACGAAAACAAGGTGGAGTATTGTATTGATAACAATAAATACACTCCTTTTTGTTAAGAACAATTTAAGAACAAGTTGAGGCCGAGATTGAAAAAAAGTGGAAATGTTTTTAGTTGAACCTTTTACTGAATCTTGTAATTTACGTTCGCAAGGTGCACAGTAAAAACACAGAAACACCGTTTCACTTTTAGTATATCTACTATTGTCCAAAATGTGAAACACGTGATTCGTGTAATAATAAAAGTTCTCTGACGATCAGCAGTGTTTTTCCAAGTATTACATCAAACACTCGAGACAGCGGTTCATCACTGTTTCATCATTTCCAAACACTGAGAAGAAACTTAATAATAAGATAATTTTTCCACGACGAGCGGCGTGGAAAAATTATTCAATGCCTACAACTTGTTTGTTAAGATTATAACGGGAAATTCACGCGCATAATAAAATATAAAAATGTCATTGCTGAAGTTGTTAACTCTACATTTATAGCCCACACCAACTATCGACAGTGTTTGAGCCATTTGTGGTTTCTTGGCAGCTCAAAAATTACACAAGTAAATAAGTTTTTTCCCCTGAAGCTACGGTTTCCTCCTTTTGCAAATTCGACTAGGTTCACGCCAAGAGCCGAGCTGTCAAGCAATTTTAAAAACATTAGCTCCTGCAAGAAAGAATGCGCATTTTACTTCCTTCCAAAATGACAAAGTATTTTATTTCCTTATCAATTTCTCCGATTGTCCCACGATTCTAGTCAATTACAATGGAAAGATCGCAACGTAACGAGTGCCAAGGTGCGAGTCTTGGTCAAGCGAATGGGGTAGAATACAAAATGGGTTGTTATTTACAATCCCTCGCTAAAGAAACATTAGGTCAACCAATAACGAGAAAATGTGTACAACATTCTTTCTCTCTCGCGGTCAAAGCCCGTATTTCATCGTCTGATGAAGAATCGCCGATGGTCGAAACGTCGGTCTTTTCAATGACAAGAATCGTAAGACAATAGAAGAATTATATTGATTTGTTTATACTTATTTCCATACTAAAACTTAAAGAGAAATAAAAAATACACTAAAAATTATCATGTCAGTGAAAATATCAGAAAGTTAGTGCGCGTTATTGTGAATTTCGCTGTAAACACTGACACTGCCCGATCTTCCAACTCAATATTGATCGCTACAATTCCACCAACTAAAAGGAATTCAATTCACTGCGAGAAGAGCAATGATTGACAAAGCAAAAGCTTGCTTGAAACCTTCTCAATCGAGTCCAACACCAAATACGTTTTTCCTCAGAAAATGTATCACTGTACCACTAACTGAAGTCATAATTATTAATACTTAATATTTCTGCACTGCAGTATAGAAACAAACTCACCAAAAAAAAAACGTTGTAGTTGGCAAATCCTTCAAAGTGGGATAGGATCAAGTCGGAGCCCGCAAGCAACATTTGCAAGTATGCACTGCAGTCTCCTTTGTCAAACACAAATAATTAGTTACTACTTTCTGCCTGTAGCAGAGCACGTATAACGGAAGTTTTAGTTTAAAATCAAATTTACTCGTTTACATTAAAAACTGAACGTGAAGAAAACTTGTAAGTGCCGCATGAACAGTTAAAATATACAATACGTTTTAGTTAAATAAAGCATTTAATCTATTATTACCAAAGCTCATACTTAACCTGCCACAGGTCAGCTGGAAAATCTATCACTCGGAGCAAACGACTCACTCAAAAGTTACTCACGTTTTAAAATCAATCATTGGTTGGAATGAGGTTTGAAGATACACAGTTATTTATTAAGTACAGTGATTTAGGGTGATAAAATTTTGCGTGGTGCGTCATTGGTCTAAAAAGTGCCGCGTATTTATGAAAAAGGCAACAAAGCGCGCGCGAATTAGTATGATGCATGATAAGCCCAATTTGGTTGTCGTGATGCGTGGAATTATAAAAGAAAACAGCGACTGTACTGTATAACGCCAGTGTATGGAATGTCGTGAACTATACGTAGGATGATAATGATAATAATAGTAATAATAATAATAACAACAACTCTATTTAGGTGTCAAGTGTTACTTAGCCGGCCAAAGGCCTACTAATTGGTGACACAATCTTACGATCTACCAGCCAAAAAGACAAAAACTAATGAATGAATGGGTGATGTGCTATGTCAAAACTAACTTGCTAATGAGCCAATATGATTCCGAGTTCGGATCAAGCCAGAATTCTGCAACCTTTGACAGCTGTTTCTTCCTTACTTATTGGTCGCAATAAGGACGAAACAGCTGTCTACGGTTGCAGTATTCTGGTTTGATCCCAACTCATAATCATACTGCTTTATTAACAAGTTAATTTTTATGTAGTACAACAGCCTTTCATTCATTAGTTCTGTTTAAAACAATAGCGTGTGATTGGTGATTGAGATGCGCTCTTCATTCTCCTATTGATTGATATTACCACTATAATAAGGGCTGGGCGGCCTGTAATTTTTGCCATTCTCCATTTAATGTTGTAAAAAAATCTTCATGAATAAGTGCTTATGTTACATTTTGCAGATTGGACACGTTTTATCTTTTAAAACAGAAACAAATGTGATCAAAATCACGACTCTTTTTAATGGAAAATTGTATTTTAAAGAAAGCTTAAGATCGTACAATTGTTAGCTATTTTCTGTATGCTAATTTGTTCATACATTATATTTTCTTACTTATGAATCGCTAAATAGTTGCACTGTCGATAACAGTAAGTACTGCCGAAACATGTTACCATTTAAAGAAAGAGTCGTGATTATTAAGTTTATTACAAATTAAAGGAACAAATGTTATCAATTCCGAACTTTTCTCACATAGCAGATGAGAAATTGTAAGTGAGAAACACTTTCTTGTACAACCTCTTGAGCCACAGTTCACGGTCAGTCGCCACAAAAAAGTTTACATACATACCCGGATGGAGCTACCATAAATACCAAAATACATTAGAAAAACTGCTATATAGTTTGCAGTTGTAAAAACCGGCACAAACTTCTTACAATAAACTAATCACTGTGACAACGAGTTGCTTTGGTTAAGTATTGGTTATGGCACATCTAAACCATGAACAATCGTCCTTGCATTGTCATATGGCACATATAAACACGATCGTCCTTGTATTGCGAAATGTTTGCGTAAATCTTATTTTCTGTAACTATAAAGAAGATAGAAATACTAGAAGAATATCACAACTTACCGAACGGCTTCCAGTCTAAAAAATGGTCAAGTATTTAAAAATCTTTCATCAACGAATGACGTTTAAAAACTTTTAAATACTTCAAAAATTTATCGCCAGATAAAGACTTTCCAGAAATTTAATGACTGATGGGAGCTTTCTCCGCAACCTAAGGACCAAATTTTCGTTATGTTCACCCGCTTTTTTTGTTGGATTATATACAGAAAAGTCCAAGTAACGGATGGCAGATGATGACTAGGGGTAACACTTTAAACTTTGTTTGAAGTATTTCTCAACAGATTGATACATTTTCCACCCTCCATGAGGAGGGTTCTGAAAGTAATACGCTTTTGTACATTTAAAATTAACGGCAAAAATTTTCGCTCCGCCAACTTGCTTCTGGTCCGCGAGAATTGTTCCTGACAGACGACTTCCACCGTAAGCACAACGATCGATATTCAGATAGTAACGAAACGGTCCTCCTGTGGAAAGACAAGTTGACATTTTATTACAGTGAACCAACTAACCGTAAGGACTACGTTTTACTAACCTATCCTAATTACGTTAGGGATAAGCCCTGGCGTTTTATTACAATAACACACCTGTCCTAATTACGTTAGGGATAAGCCCTGGCGTTTGACTACAATCAAACACCTATCCTAATTACGTTAGAGGTAAGCTATAATGTTTTACTACAATCAAACACCTGTCCTAATTAAGTTGGGAGTAAGCCCTAGCGTTTTACTACAATCAAACAGCTATCGCAGTCCCAACAGGGACAGGTTATAATAGCTTATTTTCTGTTGTTTCAGTTGTCTTCTTTGAACTGACGATGGTACAAGAATATGTTTATGGCAGTAAGCATTGCAAATACCTTCAAAAAATGAAAAGAAAATGAAGCCGATTTTTAGACGAGGGATTCCTTTGGAAGTCCCTAGTAACAAAGACGGCTTCTGGGCTCTATCTAAATAAAGTTTTTCTGTACATGTGAGGCACAAATGGCACCGCTCGCTTTTGTTGCTGTAAGCCAGGGTGGTCGCTAAAATACTCCAGTTAATTGTAAAATATTGTAAGATATACTTTTATAGTTCCGTGCTGTTTGAATAGTTTCTGTTACGAAAAGAAAGGTTGTGTTGCGTGTAACGTTGTTTGAAAGTTTCTTCTGTTAATCCAATGTAATTCTTTCCGGTTGTGTCGCTTTCTGTTACGTCAGCATTGTAGACAACGCTCGAAGTGAGGCAATTGTTTTTCAGAGGGCAGTGTTTTTTTTCCTGCAGTTACAGTTGTTTTTCATGGATTGTTATTTGTCTCGAGAATTTCCTGTTGTGTATATTAATTATCGTTTGTGGATTGTATAAGCAGCTATAACTAACTTTTATGTTGTTTTGTTGAAAATGTTTACTGACCACGTCCAGAAACCGGACTATTTACCGTGGTCCCAACGAGTTCGAACAATCGAGGTTTGACTGTATTGCAACTGGGAAGAGAGCCGCTAAATAATTTAGGCTCGTGGTTCAATTCACAGTTCACAATGGTTCCACGTATCACCAAGTCTTGAGGATCAGCTAAGCTTTTTATCACTTGCACAATATTTGCAGAATAAGGAAATAGTTATCTCGAGAAGCCGCTGAAGTCTTGGTGCATGGGTTTGTTACCAGCAAAATTGATGTAATTGTTGTAGAGCCCGTAAATGTAATAATTACCTGCAAATGTAATAAACCTGCAAATGTAATAAGCTCTCACCCGCAAATGTAATAAACCTGCAAACGTAATAAGCTCTCATCCGCAAATGTAATACGACACCATCTACAAATGGATAACCTTTATAAGGTCTTGTTAAAACCTAAAGAAGACGTGTTCTTGTCTAATCTAGTATTGGAAATGAGTATTTTGACCTGATCCGTCTGGTCAGTCTCCTAAACTACTTTTATTGTATCGTCACCAAGCGGTCTGTAATTCAAAGTGTTCAGTGAATGATCAAAGATGGTTATGTTAATTTTCTATAGTAACTGGGCATGACGCAACAATTGAGCTTCAGACATATTCACAGTCATCGTGGATTCTGTTTCAATTTAATCTGTTCAAAGAGAGGATAAACAGTATCAGCTAAGACCAATACTAATTAATTGTTACTGACATAGCTCCCACATGAGGTCGTGCTTTGTTTCGCATGCACATGAGTTAATAAAATCGTATAGAGGGAAAAATTAAAAAGAAAACAACAACAGGCACACAAAAAAGCCTATAAGTCATCAAATGTGGGACCAATATGATGTCATCAATGATGTAGATATACTGAAAAGGTCAGGACTCTCTCTCTCCTGATATCTTGAAGTGAGTTCAGCTTCCTTGGGAGTATACTACTCTTTAATCTTTTATAATGTCTGTATCACATCTCTCATTTTTCTACTTGTATATTGTAAGTTATTTTGAATAAAAGTTAAATCGAAAATGACTTTGCGAAATGTTTTTGCGGAGCAAGTTATGAACTGATGTTGTGCGTTTTGCCGGTCTCTTTGCTGTGAGCGAGCGTACGCAGCAACACTAATCGTGACAGGCTACCTGTGGTTAATGCCAGTTACAAACTTGATGTTCGGACTGGCTGGTGATTTATGGATGATTTTGTGAACAGGTAGTACAGCGGTCAGCGGTAGAGAAGTGTTAAACACATGCGTAGGACACGGTTTGACAGACTGCGTGAATGCTTAAGTGCGTGAAGTTAGAGGAGAACAAATGCAATGTTGTATTTGCAATGTTATTTAGCTCTGTTGTTTATTTTCAAATCACCACGTGCGTTTAGCGACTTGTAAGTAATTGCTTTATAGATTTTCGTACTCTATTTTGCTTTTTCGTACTGAAGTAATTGGAGTATGTGAATGTATGAGAATATACGGACTTTAATCATTCTGAAAATTGGTTAAATTTTATGAAATTTTCATGAAAATGGTTTTAC
>JAPEIX020449976.1:0-13607 GCA_026122405.2 Zoanthus sansibaricus
ATAATGATTTTTTTTAGGTGTCAAGTTTTATTAAGCGAGCCAAAGGCCAACTAATTGGGGACATCATCTTTACCTCTCTAAGGTGGACGGAGACCTTTCAAATGACAGAGACACTCACACATAAACACAGAAGTCTCGGAGGGCCTACGGTTTAACGTCCTTATGCGAGAAGACGCTAAAGTCTAACCATTTGCAGATATTAGAGCAAAGGCAGCACGTTCTCCTCAATTTTTCTAAGACCCTGAGTGCTGGTGCGGCCGGGAATCGTACCCTAGCCTCCCGCACGATAGACTGGCAGCTTACCAATTAGGCTAACCAGACGGTGGTAAAGAATCTATTGTCATAAGAAAGAATATGACATTAGATTAACTAACTAGTATAGACTTGAAGGCCTTCATCTTCAGTGTGAATTCGAAACTAAGGAAGTTGTAGCAAACATAAAGAAGTATTAATCTCTTTCTCATTTAAGATTACCTTCACAACGTTTGGTGCAAGAATCTTTGACAAAATTGACGCACATTCATCCATTGTCAGTTTGTCGCCAGTTATTCCAACAGTTTTGTTCATCCATCTGTCGGGGTTGTTAAGCGCTCCTTGACAATGGAAAAAAGTAAGTAAGATTAAGGTCTGTAATTTAATCAATTCCTTTTTAAAGTTTATAAAATTAGGTGAAAAAAATCATCAATAAAACATAAACCGAAAATTCTTGGACTTCTAGTACTTCATCCGCTCGGTTTTGAATTAGGTTGTGCAAGAAACAAGGGTAAAGGGATGGCTTGCTAATCGCCCTTTCTCGCAGCCAGAGGCTGAATTGCAAAGGACGCAGCTCAACGAGGTCGAACCGAGGGAGCTGTGCTGCCGTCTAGGCGCTCGGCCCCAGTACACGATCCATACATGGCCTCAGAGCACAGCACCACAGCCAGATTTAATCAACTGGGAGTCTATTTTGCTGAGGGAGGAAAACTGGAGTACCTGGAGAAAAACACTTGGAGTCAGATTGAGATCGACAAATCTCAGCCCACATGCGGAGCCCGGGAGTCGATCCCGGGTCGTAGAGATGGGAGGCGCGAGTGATGAGTGATGACCACTAAACCAAGCTGACTCCCCTTTCCAACTTTCCTTACCATCATGACCTAACTAACTTTCCCAGACCCATTTTTAGCAATAACTAACTCGGGTATTGAAGAGTCTTGACGAGGACTATTGAGGATGCTTTTCGCTTTTAATCTTTTAAGCGCTCCACTTGGACCCTTGAAATTTAATAATTGGGACTGTAAACCTGCTTGCTTGAACACGAGAGTCTTGTTGAGCGACGGAAGGTTTTCAGGGGTGGAGATAGATTACACAGCTCACTAGGATGAGGGTATAGAGCAAGAGAGGAGACATTGTGCGCGGGAATAAAATAGAGAACCACGATTCGTAGAGCCAAGTGTAATAGGTTACAATCAAAGTTCTTAATAATATTTAATTGAAAATTGTCACAGATTCCTAAAAACTGCAAGGCCTTGATTTTCTATCTGAACAGGAAAGCTGAAATTAGTCTTCGGTTTTGCTTGTTTTTCACCAGTCTTTCAAAGCAACTTGAAAATGTTCTTTTTTTTCTGATATTTTTACTTGAAAACAAATACTTTTCGTTTATCTAATTTCTCGTCTTAGCCCTGGAATGCACTTACTTTATTATTTTTAACAAATCTCCAATTTTTTTTATAGAAAAAGAGCATATTACGGACACTTTTGTTGCTCAAATATTGAATTATTTGTTCAAAAAAAGTGTAATAATGCGCGCGCATGGAATTATGGGTTATAAATGTCGCGCGTGTTGTTCAAGTCCTCGAAGTTAAGGAAATAGAAATGGACAAAAAGTAGTAAAAAGAATTGGCAATATTTTGCCTGTGGAATGGTTACTTGACAATATAGGGCTGATGTTACAAAACGGCAATGTCCTATGAGCCGTCAGGGTTCAGTAGAAAGTTTTCTCTTCGTGATGGATATAGTTGCGAAAGTTCAAATAGACTCTACCAGAGCGATGGAGAGAAGCCAGGTAAGTTGTAGTAGATTGCTTGTGATTTAAGCAACTGCTATAACCAAGTTTTATGAATTAAGTAACTGTTAATGTTAATTCCAACTTTACTTTTTGCTTAGTTGTAAATGGAGTTTCATGTATGACAAACCGTCCCGATGATGTAAATCAGCGAAAGAATTACAAGCTTCTTATAGATCCAGCAATCAAAAAGGGCCACCAAAAAATCTATAGATTTGATGGTGTCTTTCCCGGAGTAAGTACAGATAAATCTTAATGATAGTCTTAAATAATATCCAATTTTTTGGCTTTTGTGCTTTATGCAACAAAGATCGCTAATTAAAGTTTTTTGTCTCTGCTTCCTTCCTTTTCATTTTAGCAACCGGCAGTGATACCAAAAGACCCTCGTTCACGAAGAACACGATTATGGACTCTAAATAAAGCAGATCTACCAGTACCAAGTTTCAAGGTTCGATTTATATTTTAAGGTTCTCTTGTATTGTAACGTGATTCATAGTTTAACGAAATTATTTCCCATCTGATAATTGACTTAAGAAAGTGTTGTAAATTTCATGTTTTAGTTCAACCTTATTTGTATTTACTATACATTTGTTGTCTTCACACAGTATGACAAGTGGTACGTTGGTATACCGCCTCAGAAAGAAGTCCATTTAACTGGTTTGAACGACAATGTGGACAAACGCTTCCTTGCACAGATCTGTGAGAAATTTGGGAAAACGGAAAGTGTCAAAATTTACTATGACCCAGTCACCAAGAAGCACTTGGGCAAAGGAAAAATTATATTCACTTCCATCAGCTTTGCAAAACTTGCAGTCTCGAAATTAAATGGCATGTCCGTTATGGGAAACATTATTCACGCTCACTTGGAACCAAATATTAAAGGTAAATTAAAGACTGTTTTGGCCACGATTGATAGCATCGGATGTGGGGAGTTGTAAACAGGGATTTCTCTCACAGCTGACGTGCCAATGCTAAACAATGAAACATGTATATCACATAGCTTTTTGGACATGTGTCGATAACAGCTGAATCTTCACGTGGTTTGTTATGGGCCACATTTTTGTCAACATACGATATTCTTCGAGCATTTGCTCAATATAGCCTTTTATTTATTTTATAAAGGTTTATGGATTGGAGCTTTACATTTCACTGAAGAGTATGTACATTTACTTTTGGCCTGAAATGTACCGGTTAGTGACTGAAAATACAGCGTAAACTTTTTACGAACACAAAAGCATTTTGAATAAAAAAAGACCCTTTTCACTTCATATTTGTGTTTATATCTAGCTTTTATCAATATATTTCTTAGTTGTTTTATTTTGACGTTACTGAATTGAAAAAAGTTTAGTTTCTCTAACAGTTCGGTGATGTAAACAGGTTAGGAGAGATGGTTTTGTTGCCCAAACAAATTCGAATAATGATATACCAAAATAATCTTTTATTTTATTTTTATTCAAAAACAACTAATATTTTTAGAAACAAAAATTATTTGAGGTTTTTAACTTTTTATACCATTTATATTTGAGAACTTTATTATAAAAATATCGTTTTCATTGTCAATTCAAACATTTATATTTATCTCTTTCACTTAAATTTTTCAGTTATCCGTACTTATCTTTTGAATTCTATTTAGAGTGATAAGTTATAAGAGATTATTGACCAAGTGCAAGGTCTGTATGGAAAAATATCAGACTGAAGTCTTGACAGAGTGGACCGAGCACAGTGAGGTTTGTACAAAAAAGACAGAGGTCTGTCTGATATTTTTACATACAGTCTGAGCAAGCGTGGCTGGTAAATCAGTTATTATATGACTCTTTTACTTCAGGTATTTTATCCCATGTCTATATCTATGGAAATCATTGGATATATCTAACAATTCTCGGAAAGCTTCTGGGATGTTTAAAATCTTCAAAAATCTTTGCAAATTATTGGAAAATTTTGAAAGTTCCTTAATATTGTTTTTAAGTAATTTTGCCAGTTTTGAAAATTTTCTGAAAATCAGCATCTGGGAAATGGCCTGTATACGGCTTGTGGGCTGAGTAACCATTTTAACAGACTGCAAGTCAACCAATCAGAATGCAGGAATTGCAAGGCCATATAATAATTTAATTTATTTTAATTGATGCTTTGATGTAATGACAATAGTAAGTTAGAAATACATGTGACATCTTAAGTTTATTGTGTTTACCAGGTCTAGAAGTTCATGGTAAACCACTTAAATCACAAGATTCTTTTGATCAACCTTTACGACGTGGGTCTAGTTCTGATGGTAGGGAACATCGATTGGAAGCAAAGACACCTGGAGTTCAGCCATTAAATATTCATTTACCAACCCCCTCTCCCTCAACTGGTTCACAATCCCCATCAAATGAAAGCTGCCATTCGCATTCAAGTTCATATTCTTTAGATCCTCGTCTCAAGAGTATATCTAACACTGCTAATACCATCTCATTGAAGCAAGAAACTGATCCTTCTCTACACAGCCAGAGAACCCTCACTTCAACAACTGTCTTCATGTCGCCAAGAAGCACTGCATCAAATGCATCTACTTTTGAACCAATTTCTCCACCACCCACTGTACCCTTTTCAAAGCAACCCCCACCCCCTCCTCCTGCAACAACACCTCCACCTCCCCCAGTAGAAATAAAAGAGCCACCACCACCACCTCCAGAAGTAAAATCGTCACCACCAGAACCATCATTTGGAAACTATGAAGATATTTCACCTGTATTTTCTCCAAAAGATGAAGAATCAAGTTGTCGTGAAGGTAAAACAAAAAAACCAGAAATGGAAAATAAATTCAGAAGAAAAGGAAGTGCTGACGAGGCTAAGATTTCAAAGTTTATTGAAAGTTTCAGAAAAGAATCATCAAGTAAATCTCCATCTAGACATTCTCCATCAAGTGATCGAAGCCGATCTCCTCGAAGTGAAAGATCAGACAGAAGTGATGACTATAAAAGATATGAAAAAAGACATGATTACAGAAGTGATAGAAAAGACAGGGATAAGTTTTATGACAAGGATCGTTATGATAGAGACAGACATTGTGATCGTGATCGAAAACATGATCATCATTATGATTACAGACCAAGTGATAAACATCGTGACTATCGCAGTGACAATCGAAGTAGTTATGATCGACGGGAAAATTACAGAAATTACGATCGTAGAGGGGACAGAAGGGATGAACATGACAGGAACAGGAGTGAGAGCCGAAGTAGTTATCTTTATCGAGATGATATAAGGTCTCGAAGGGAACATGACAAAACCAGTCCACACAGAACTGAAGAAAAGATAAAAACGGATTCTTACCCAAGAGAACATAGGCACAAAGAAAAAGAAGATGGTTTTGTTGAAAAGAAGGTTGTAACAGATGTCGACTTACCAGAGTTGACTAAAGAAAAAAGTTCACTCCTTGAAGCAAAGCAAAATGATATCAAGCTGTTCAGTTTGGGTGAAAAAGAAAAGCCTGAATGGAGCAATTTAAATCAAAATATTTTACCAATTTCTTGTGAAAATGTTGTTACAGCAACTGTAGGCCAAGCTACAAATTCATCTGAAAACAGTCTAACTTCAAGTATTTCACAAACAGTTAATGTATCAGAAATAATCTCAACAGTTGTATCAAGTACTGCTGCTACAAAGGAGTTGCATCGTTATGATGAAGATGCATATACTTTTGGTATTGAAAATTGCTCTGATGAAGAACCACTCCCCCCTGGAGATGAAAAAGATGTTGCACAAGAAGTAACTCTTGATAGAACAAGGAGTAAGATTAAAGCTGCTCAAGATGCCATGAAAAAGAGAAAATTATCAGAAACAATGGAAGACAAACAGGAACATTGTGTAAAGTCAAGAAAGATTCAAATTGTTCTCAAAGGAGTTCAGTTAAAAATGGGTAAAGAAGACAAAATTCCATCACCACCCTCTTCTGAAGAACCATCTTATGAAGCATGTGTATCTGATCGTGGTCACTGGAGAAGTTATTCCCCTATTGTATCAACTGATTCAGTAGCAGAGACCCAAACTAAGGACCTGACCATTGTGGATGTGAAGGAGGAAGTAATTGTCTCAGATGTTGAAGGAAGTACGTTATCAAATCAAAAGAAGGATTTACCTCAAGTTGAAGACATTTCACCTTGTGACTCACCTGTTGAGGAACCTTCTGATCAGGTTACACTGTCTGCAGAGGAACCTAATATTGAAACTAAGGCCATGGATACACCTGCTAACAATATTTATTCAGATATTGAAGTAAATGATGATGATGATGATGCTATGTCACTGTCTTCTATTAGTTCCAACGAGGAAAGTTTTGAAGTGAATGAACCTGTTAAGAAGCTGTCACCTAGACACAAGCCAATTACAGTTCCGCCTCCAAATGTGGTGTTTCACCCATTCTTACCTATAAGTGTTCCACCTCCTGGGTTCTTTCCCACAAACGTGCCACCTCCACCTCTCCCATCAGTCAATGTTCCACCTCCACCCCTTCCTCCAGTTGTTGATGTCACTGTTCCACCACCTTCGCTTTCTGCAACTGTTCCGCCGCCTCCTTTACCACCAACACATGTACCGCCACCATCATTACCAGCTGCATCTGGTTTCTATGACAACAGGACTGTGCCACCATATAGTGGGGCATTTCAGAAGTATCCTAATCAAATTGGACAGTTGTCAGGAGGCTTTTTACCATCAGATTATCATATGAACCAAGCTCCTCCAAGGAAATCTTGGAAGGCATTAGTGATTGATGAAGTCTTTGGAACAATTGCTCGAGAACTGGAAAATGTTCTAAAGCGAGATGTTTCCCGGAAGTTGGTTGAAGCATCTGCTTTTAAGTCTTTAGATGCATGGTGGGATAATCAAACCAAACCTAAGGTTAGTGTTTTTAATGCCAACCAAGTGGCAAAGTGACTATTTCAATTACTACACTATTACTACTGTACTGCTATTACTACTACTACTATTACTAACACTACTACTACTACTACTACTACTACTACTACTACTACTACTACTACTACTACTTCTACTACTACTACTACTACTACTACTACTACTACTACTACTAATAATAATAATGATAATTATCATATTTAATACTTATATTGCGCATTTTTACATATGAATATGATCGAATGCGCATCACAAATAAATACAGCTTTCAACAGTTGAGGCTTTTAGATAGTCCGCAACAGCGGCTCATATATATTAAAAACCGTAAAAGCCCTCAGTGATGAAGACATGTTTATGTTATACATTTTTGTGCCTTCATAGCCTGTTGAAAACGGAGCGAAACATTTGGGAGAATTCAAGATCAGATCACCTGCTCAAGAATTCACCTGATAAGATCTCCCTTTAATGGAGCCGAAACCAAATATAGAATTGCACACACTTAAGATATCGTGCTGATGAACAGTGACTGTTTTGCCATTTATTTTCAGCAGTATTCTTGATAAGTCAGTTCAAATATGTATTTAAAATGGATAAAGGCTAAAAGTTGCCTAAAGTTGTTGTAAAAAAACTTTTGTAGAGTTCTTTTTTTTAAATTACAACAGCTTTTGGCAGTAATAGCTTTTACCCATTTTGCATTATATATTTTTATATCTTGCTGTTTAAGGATAACTTCTTTAGATTAGATATGTATTACTTTAAATATTATTTTTCCACTTAAAGTGGAAGATGAGGTACGAAGCGCATATATAGAGAGGATATTAGACGGTGGCACGAACATATGAAGTTTATCTCAGCGAACGAGTGAATTTTTTTTCCAGGAGAAGATAAACTTTATATCTTTAAGCCAACGTGTAATTTTCTTTTTTTTGACATAGATATGAGTGTTTCGAAAATTGAAAAAACTAGACGAAAAAGACGAGAAAAACAATGGAATGACGTCAGCGATATCTTTACTAGTGAGGATATGGAAAATATGTTGCTCGTATCCCGGATGTAGTTTCATATGAAATCTACGAGTGGCGTATTTTACAGTAAAACACTCACATCTATGCAATAAATTAAATCATTTAAAAGTATTATCCTAAGTCGGCGACTGTACATCATCATCGTCGTCATCATCATCATCATCATCGTCATACGTCATCAAAATTATCATTATCATACGTAATCTTCATCATACGACATCATCGTCATCGTCATCATCATACATCATCATCATTATCGTACATCATTATACATCATCACTGCACCATCATCATCATACGTAATCTTCATCATACGACATCATCGTCATCATCATACATCATCATCATTATCGTACATCATTATACATCATCACTGCACCATCATCATCATATGTAATCTTCATCATAAATCATCATCATTCATTCATCATTTTATTTAAGTCAGGACTTTTTCCCTTTTTCAAGGGGATACTGACTTTCTTTCCATGAATTGGTGCCACTTTTCCACATCACTCGGTCATTTGGATCCTTAAAGCTCACACCAACTTAAAGGGGCAGTGTCATGGTTATGCGCGTGACTGGTAAAGACATAACGGCCTAATGAGAGAACCAATTAATAATGAGTTTGAAACTTGAGCGGAAATTACACAATGAAGTTAGCGGTAAGAATCCAAACAAAGCGGCACTGTGATCTTTGAAAACATAATTAGATATCAAAATTATGTCTTTGCTGGTCTCTTTAATTAAGTCACTTTAATGTCGCAGTTCTGCGAAATTCAAACGATAAGAGTGGAATGTTTTATTCATTTTACTGATAAGTTCTCGTCTTGTATATTTTCATTGAAGTTTTCGCCTTTTCGAAGTGAACATAATGTTGCTTTGTTGCATTGGCTTCAGTGTACTACCGCTCGTTAATGGTTTATTTTTTGTGACTGAACTCTTTCTAAATTTAGGTCTAGAAATTAAACTTGTTAGTTCAATGGTGTTCGTTCGAGAAAAAAAGGGGATAAACTCTTGAGATGTCCTTGCAAGACAAAAAATTGCAGAGCTTCGTGTAAGTGTTTGCTCACGGCCGGAAAGAAGTGTCAAAATCAGGCAAAGGAAGAAGATGGATTCAATATATTTCAGTCCATGGGCCAATTGAGATTTGGTATCACTCGAGATGGCAAGTGCTATCATATATCAAATTAAAGCTTATCACACGTAGATTCAAAAAATATATGATAGCAATGCTGTAATGGTAACTTAAGTTTGTCACGTGAACTCGAAATTGCGAAATACCTGCCATATTAGAAAATATTGCGATTTTAGTACTACCAGGTGTAGCGAAGGCTATATTATATATCAAATTAAAGCTTATCACAAGCAGATCCCAAAAATATATAATAGCAATACTGTAGTTGTAACTTACAGCTGTCATGTGACCTTGGAATTACGCAATTTCAACCATATAAAAAGATTTGCAGTTTCAAATTTTCTTGGAGTGGTGAAGGTCATTACATATCAAATTAAAGCCTATCACGAGTAAATTTAAAACATGTATGAAAGAATGATGCAGTTGGTATCTTAAAGTTGTCATGTGAACTTGAAGTTGCGCAATAAGCACCCCAGTTGCCATTGTCTTAATAGATAAGAATAGTTTTTATAAAGCGATCATTGTTGCTTAAAACTGGTTTTTGGACGCCTAGTTAACAACCTACAGTATTCTGTGTCAGGAACAAGATCTATTTTTGTTTATTGTTATGTCACTTTCGGTACCAAAATATGGAATCTTTAATCTCAAAAAGGGGAAAACAAATATAACGTTTCTTTGAATCATTACAATTATTAAAATATCATGCTTTAGTGTATCAAGTGACCAAAATGTGAATTTTGTTATCTTCATTAAGACACGTAATTCTGATCATTTGATTACTGTGAAATGATGCTCGTTAATTGTAGAGATCAACTATCAGATCAAGGTCATTGTCTCATCCGAGAAATCATCCTTTTTGTTGGGTTGGTTTGCGCACGTCGTGAGAAGACAAAAATTGCTGCACTTAAGCCCATTGATGATGCACTCAAAGCTATTACTTTCACAGAACTTCTTGCATGTGCAAGCCATGAGTTCAGTTACAGCTCTTAGAGCTGGTAGGTCACACATCAATTCTATCTCAAGCCACTGATCACTGTCTTTGCTTCTGAAAACCCAGACTTTACCAACTCGACTTGGTACTTTGTGTTCTGAAGAGAATTCTTCCACACAGCAGCCTGGTAAATAGCTCATTGGCAGTGTTTACTGAAGCAGTCCCTGCAAGGTGGTAGTTGGTGTGTTTCTGCCTTACCCTTCTTCGCACAAAACACCGCATATCGACACTGGTTTATGTCCTTTGTACCCCTCTTTGCACCATACAGGTGAGACACAAATGGTTCTAACTGGCCACAGAGCTCTGATGATATAGATCATTCTTCTCCAAGATTCTGTAGCACATCCTGAAACTCTTTTTTGTTGCGTAACTGTTTAAATGGCCTAACATTTCCAATGCCTGTGAACGTGCTTACGCAGTCGCAACCTGTAAAGACGTGAAATCCTGGAAGTGCCTTGCATACATCCTCACCAATTACACTTGCTATCTTTCCGATATCAATGTGTCTTGTCTGGTGTAATAACACACATCGCTGGTAAAGAGGAACGGTTATGGAATACGAAAAGGCAACGCAGATAATTCGAACATCAGTGTCCATCAAAACAACAATGGCCTTCACGACTGATTCAGAAGCGTGTTTGGCCTGCAAGAGGAGGTGGGTGTCACCTTATTCTTCTTGGTCAGATTGCAGCTCATCAACGTCTTCAAAATTTGTGTAGTTAGCCTATAACAACGATTCTCGCTTGTGACGTAAAGTTCCTTGCTTATTAGTTTTGCTCGACTAGAAGTTTTCTCCAGTGACCAACGAGAAAATTAATCAGACCATTTTTATTATTACCATTCTGTAAAAAACTTTTGAACTGCTTAATCCTCTAACCTGCGGTAATAGGTGATTGAATCTCTTTCACCTTTTTGTTCCCTCTCTTCATACTTTATAGACATATCTCTATAAACATCAAACACGACATCTAAACGAGTGCTGTTGCCTCCCTCTCGTAAAACCCTTCCCAGTGACGTGTCTGCTATTTTCACCAAAGGTGAATTGATCAACCTTTGATTTCTGAATGAGCACCATCCCGTCATTCAAGTAAGCAGTGGGGCTAGGTATTTGTGTCGTTGACTGAGTTAGCCTCTCCAGTTCCCTGCCAAGCTGGGCATTATTTGTTTTACGAGGCATTCCATTACTTGTAGCCAAAGACGATAGAGGTGGGCCTAACCGATGCTGCAGAACCTTTTGCATGTGTAATTGGCAACTTTCTGTGATTATTATCATTTGGGCAAAAAGATTGCGATCGACTCGGAGAACCAATTCATTGCCCTTGCTCTTTGTTACTCTCTTTGATTTTGACAGATTGGAAAAGGACTTCACTTTTTGCTTCTTCAAGGTATCGTGGAACTTTCCTGTTGACTAATCAGGCTCTAGTCGTTGAGATACTGACAAGGAGCTGGTTAGCATCTGCAAAGGGATTTATCCAGTTGTTGAGTAGAAAGTTAACCATTGCTTTCACATCTTTTTCTTCACTTTTAATCCTCGCCTTCTGCAGATCGGCATGATTGTTGCTACCTTGCGCATAGCCCACCATTTCACGTATCTTTCGAAGGAGCAAAGTCCTGTAATCTGCGGTCATATAATAACGCTGTAGCGCGCTGAGTTTGCATTCATGTCCAATACACACGATCTGACTCCGATCGTCAAAGCCAAAGACAATCCGTGACAGTTGGTGACAGGTCGTGAGACAGATGAATGTACATTCGAAAACTATTGATAAGTGCCTCTTCAAACGACGCCATGTTCAAAACTTCGTAGCAGCGACTTAGCGATTCCATGTGCTCCAGCGAATTCGCTGGAAGGAGCGTAGCGACATCACTTGGTAACTGTGCAATGATGTCGCTAGGCCGTAGCGACAAGGCGACAGCGGTAGTGTGTCCCCAGCTTAACAACAGGACTCTTTTACGATTCCAGTTTTTTTTCTGCCTTTTCCCACGCAGAAGAACAAGATGTATAATTTCACGACCTTGTTGTTGGGATTATTTAGTAATAGATATAGAAAATTGTTTCCGTTGACTTGCCCCGCACAGACCTTAGAAGATTGTTTATGGTTCTCATTAATCTATATTTTGTTCGAATACCTGAATTTAATTTAGCACATGTCATAAAAGCTAGGTTCTAGTATTACTTTTCGTATTTAGCACCAAAGGGCAACAGAGTAAACAAACATTTTTATATATTTTACTCCAACATACGGGGAAGAATAAAAACTTTCGGGGGTTTTATGCTCTGAATTGTTCGTGAAAATGTAAACGTTTGCGGTTAAAAAACAAATGCATTTTGGCTCTGAACTTATTGTTTTTGTTTTCCGTTTAAGCAGAACATTTGTTATTTCTCTTTTTCTATCAATAAATGTTGCTTTTGCAGATATAATTTCAGTTTTGAAAAGTCAGCAATAATTGGCCACACAAGGTTCAGTAAAGGAATAAATTGTTGACTTCGTTATCTATCTGCTTCATTATGATAAATAAATAAATACCTATATGTATACAAACTAATAAGATGTGATTTTACAAATCAATTAGAGAAAGACAGTCGAGAGGACAAAAGGTATGAAACTTTTAATTCTACACATGCAGTTTCTAAAAGCGTATCGCGGTTGCAAATTATTAAAAACAGCTGGGTAGCCACATCTTTAAAGAGCCAAACATTCTTTGTGAAATCTCCATCGCATGACAGGAATACTATTTGCTTTATCGGTCAGGAGCCCATTACCAGGAGCGTCCATCTTGCCACAGCCTGGGCCCCCATCACAGGAGTACTGAGTGGGTCTATTAATAGATTTTGAAATTTCCACGAAAGTGCGTGGTTGCCATGGCTGCGATATTTGTGAAAAAAAAATGGCGGCTGTAGTTAGAGCATAGAACGCATTTCGTCCAGAGTTCTAACTCCAGGAAACTTCGACTGTCTGAGTCCATTCCATGTTATTCCATGATTTATTGCTTATGTATCCCATGGAACACTGCAAGCATTTTAGTAAAACCAAATGAGTTACCACATAAAGTATGCTTGTTGCATGTTCGCTGTTTGTTACGCGCTTCAGATTTGTGACCCGAAGTTATCCATCGCTTTCCTCATTATATCAATTGGTCATGATATTAGTTGAACGCGGCGACGTTCTAAAAATAGACCCACTTACTCCAGTGATGGGTGACAAACCCAACAGGAAAGTTGGACGCTTCTGGTAATGGGCTCCTGATAAGTTTCATATTTTCAGATGATGATTGTTTTTGTATGTCGATCTAATAGAACTGGTGTGTGTTTGCTCATGCGATTAAATGTGTAAACAAACATTCGCCACACAGTTTTGAATTTATCTTACCATTAATAATAATAATGCACCTATTAAAAACGCAGATCTGGCAGCTTCCATGATAACCTTCCAATGGCGTTGTTACTGTTTAAGCAAAAAGAAATTTTTAATAACGTTTTTAAATAATTCTTCACAATTTTTATAAACAATTATGAAC
>JAPEIX020450678.1:0-13591 GCA_026122405.2 Zoanthus sansibaricus
GGACAAAATATGAGAAAATCCGAAATTTCAAGTTTGTCCGCGAGTTTTTGATATTTACAGACAGCCGCTCTTAAGTATTGTTTTTGGGCGTGTATAATCTATACTATTAAAGCAAATATACATTTCCCTCGTGTTCTGAAGCGCCCGCTTTGTTTTATCACAGTCTAATACACGGCTTAGGCTCCTTTATTTGTTAAAGTGTACATATCAGTTGCGGTTTTTTTTTGTCACATATATAAAATGACTTTATCCTTCAAATGGCGCAAAAAAAAATCCACTACGATTTTTATGGTGTAATTTGCGTTTAAAGTTTCGAAAGCCACTTCCGGTTTCACCTCGATTGAGCGATGGGAGGCTAGAAACTACCATGTTATTTTTTTGGTCCGTTACGTGGAGCACCACACTTACTGTACAACCACCTCCTGCCCCCTCCCCCCTTCCCCAAAGTTTGACCAAATTTATTACTAAGAGAAAGGAGAGGGATGAGGAGGCCGGGGGCTTACGCGGTATCTAAATCAAACATTATTTACAGATAATCGTGTTAAGCCCGTGCATAATGGCTTAAAGGCTGGCTACGCCACTGGTAAATATCTGTATCTAAATCTTAGATTATTTACAGAAATTCTTGTTAAGCCCGTCCTTAATGGCTTAAAGGCTAGCTACGCCACTGGTAAATATCTGTATCTAAATCAAAGATTACTTAGAGAAATTCTTGTTTAGCCCGTGCTTAATGGCTTAAGGGTTGTCTACACCACTGGTAGATATCTGTATCTACACCAACCATCACTAACCTCTGCTCGTAGAATATGATCTCTGTTATCTTTCAAGTTCGTGCAGATTTTAATACACTTGAAGTTCTTTATTGTCGTCTCTTCAACTCCAGTAATATTTTCCATCACCAACAAACTCGGGGGATTCTGTTGGTAAAATGTATTGCAATTGATTAACTATGCATCCCATCGAATAATTTTGCTGCTTCTGCCAATTATTTTGGCTTTAACAATACAAGAAAAACTTGTCTATCCGATTCAAGAACTAAAAATCATAATAAATTTAAACTGAGTTCTTTCGTATCTACTATGTGCTGTTTACCAGTTTTAAAGCAACTTTAAAATCAATGAATACTACTAAATCGATAACTTCACACAATCGCCGATCTTAAACTCCCAGAATCATGAAAACAAGCAAAGTTTCGTTGTGGTCCATAGTGAAGGGGAAGGGTTTTTTTTTTTGTCAAAAAAACACTTGTGCTTCGACGTTAGCGATGGTATACAAGCAAGGTTTAGTAAAAATGGGTATCAGCTAGTACTGTAAAATCTTAAAACGACCAGCTCGCGCTGAACTAATTTTGAAAGAAAAATGAATATCAAGAATTCGAGTATAAGGCGTTTGAGGTAATGATTGGCTAATAAATTTGAAGTCCACGGTCCCGGAGTTGGATTTTGCCTTCCGTGTAATGCGTATCTATTTCTTACCACGGTTTCGGCTCGCCATTCTAATCTGTTTGGAAACAAGTGGAAGTATCTTCGTTGCCAGTTGGTTGTGAACGGACCACCCAGCTTGTAAAGGTAGCCTTCTAACAACCGGTCTCCATCCTCAGCTACTTCTGCCGGTATTTAAATATACCCATTATAAGCATGGATACGACGTCAAGTCAACATAAAGAAAAATCACAACATTACGAGCTTGTCGCACTGTATTACCGTTATGCCACAAGGAAGCTAATCTATCAGTAGCTAAGATTGTGAGCATAAGCGTAATGAGTTAGAAGTTATGATAAATTTCAGGGTTGTCACACACTCGCAAAACACTAAACACACGTCTTACCCCGATCGCTGCCTCAATCATTCTCATTTTAATTTTGTTCTTCATCGAACTTCCTCTTTTAACAGAATTAAAATCTAAAGCAAAGTCGTGGTTAGTTTTCCTCCGTCGCCGCCAGTCGCCGTGAGTTTCTCTTCTCTACTAGTTATCACAGTAATCTTCAATATCGGATCTGACGTGAAATATCGCGTTCTCAGTCGTGAGACACTTGAATTTCATTTATTCCAAACTAAGATATTTATTATACTTCCCTTCAAATTCGTTTTCATGTCTATTACCCGACAGTTTCTTTCTGGAAATTGGGCTACAAGCATTGCATTTTTCACAGAGGCCTTTGAAATGCGCTAGTTACCGTCTTATTTTGACAACCTTGAAACTGGCAATTTTTATGTAGCCTAAGAAACTGTATTTCTAATACGATTAGTAATAATACGATTGTTATTAACATTGTTACATTATCATTACCAATACTACTAACATAGCACTATCATTAGTATTACTACAAAAGCACAATTACTATTACTATCATATCAATAACAATTTTGTCAGCATAATCATTGTCATTCATTGCAACATCATTATCAATTAACTATTATCATTCTCTTCAAAAACAAAACCATTAACAACAACGTTTCACTATTAAATATTATCATCACGATAACAACCACCGACCCTGGATTTTACGGAATAGATTTCTCCGTTTTAATACATTTTCTTAGCTTTTTATCGAGTCATTTAGTAGCACAGTTTTGACAAATCATTAATATTCATGAAAAAACTAGGAAAAGAGAAACAGATTTACTGAGAAGGTCCAGCTTTATCTGTTCCGATACCGGCCGCTACAGCTGTTCTGTACCTCTTACATTTTCAGTGTTTTTTCCACACTTAGTTAAACTACGAAATTAACCGCGCGAAGCTCGTGTATAAGTTGTTTCTTAAGCCGCATAACAAACGTCTGAACACCTACGAGCGACCTTGATAGATCCACTAGAAGTGATTTGCTCTCCAAGCTGTGGCATCATAGCTGAAATGGCAAAACTACATGCAGCAGTATCGAAGAGATCCTGGATTCGAATTCAGTTTTAACATGAAAAGTCTTTTCTCTGCAATTAAGCATGCCAGCTTAAACTGAATCAGCGACGACTTTTCACTGGTTTCATGATATTAACACCTTTTCATTGGCTGTCTTTCAGGACTTATTTTTTAATACTGGAAAGTGGAAAAGATAAAGATCCTCGACTGCCGGGGAGAAACCATTGAGGTTTTAAGAATTTAATGACAATGTTAGTGTATGGCACTAAGAACATGGACGCTTATATAAACAGTCCAAACTCCGACAAAAGTCAAGATCTCCGACCGAAGTGCCGAAATTAAGCAACTTTGATATGTGATCTTTTTCATCAATGCAAAGATTTAAAATGTTACTTGAATTATTCAACTCTACGTTGGATAATGGTAGGTTGAAGTAAATGCATGATCAATACTGGCATAAGATCTAGACTCGACTGATAAAGTTGCATTCCAGAGCATTGAAACACGAAATATTTAAAAGTGTTAGATATTGCAGCGAAAATAATCACAAAGTATAAATAAGATAGCGAGATAATTGATCATTTTTAAACTTGTATATTTCGGCCTTTCTCCAAACGCCAGTAACAGCAAATGATGTTCAAATTTTTCAAATGTTCAAATGATTTCATTTGCTGTTGATGGCCTTTGGAGAAAGACCGAAATATACAAGTATAAAAATGATCAATTCTCTTGTTATCTTATTTATATTGAAACTGTTTGCCCAAAAGAATATATTTAATCACAAAGTATTGATCTCAAAATTGTCCTAAATAACAGAAAATTAAAGAAAGCCTTCTATGAATCCGAAATTGCTTACAATAAAGAAACCTAATTGGCATGAAGAAGGAACATAGCTTATAGGAACAACAAATCAAAACACAATGACCTGTCAGGGAGTTCTGATGTTTGGCTTTTCGCTTAGCTTCCAACTTGTCATGTTCTTGGTTGACTACATCAAAAACAGTTTCTGAAACAAAAAAGAGAGTCGGTAACTCAAACCTGAAAGCTAGAGCTGACTGTTCTGATTGAATCAATCACACTTTAAAAAAATGAACAAAGTCAGGTTTGAAGAAATCAAGACACTCTCTAGTTTTAGACATAATTTCAACAGTTGCTCCTGCTATCTCCAGCATTACAAAACAAAGCAAAATATCTTAATGTTGTATTAAGTTATCAAAAATGTTAAAACGAAATATAATACTCTAACATGTACTAATATAACAATGATACCCTCGATACATAAAAACCGGTGATGGTCATTTTTTGAAATATTTTATAGGGTGAAGTCAATTTTAAATAGCTATAAGGATTAAGCTAAGAGCAGTTTTTTCTAAGAGGATATCAATTGCCTCAATGATTTTTAACTTAAATTGCAGTTAAAACTATGTCGTGATTTTGTTCAAAAAAAATTATTAAATTGCTTTTAGTTAGATTTGTTAACAACTTGTATATTCTGCTTTTTTTATGAGAACTTGCTGTAAAGAACTAGAGAAGAGTTAGAATCGATATCATTAGTTGGAAAATGCAATTTGTATTGTGCACTTTTTAAGCACTTAAATCAAGTTTTGAGGTCGAATTTAACATTTTAAACCAAAATGCACTCGAATCATAGTAAAAAACCTTTTCACGGTTTAAATGATCTCGTGTCTATTTTTTGCAAAATCAAAATATAACTTTAAAACTGGAACATGATTTTTCGTTCCACTTATCAGGTTTTTTGCCCAATATAGGATTGCAATCTCAACCTGATCTTCAGTCTTTCAGTTCTTCAGAGTTTCATTGGCCCATCTTCCATGTAGCACGGGCTTGTGACTCCTACATAATTCAACATTAAATATCACTAGCCGCTTTCATGCACTATTGCAACGCAAGGGGATGCCAGCTGGATGAGCAAAGTAGATTCTGGTAAAAAAAACTAAATTGTTGACGCTGACCAGCAAAAACAAACATTCGAATGTCTCGTTACCTTAAGTAATACGTAAATTTTGCTTTAATTAATTAATGTGCCAACAATAAGTAAATCATAAGTAGATTCCATGAAGTTATTGATCCTACCTGCTATTTCTTGTTGCCATCTTTCTGAGACGGTGAGATTGAAATCTTTATAAATTTCTTGATCTTGATCCGTCAACTAGAACAGCGATATTACCAAAATTCAATAATTAGAATAAAAAATTCTTGAAAAAGATACAAATTTTGTTACGGTTTACAATTATTTGGTAAATAAACTGTTATAAACGAATTGTTTATAAGTAAGTTAAGTTCCCTAAATACTAGCTCCAGGTTCAAACGGACAACAAAACCACTCTAAGAGACAACAAGTACCTTGATTCCTTTGACGTCGTCTTCGTCAAATGAGCCGATGTCAAATGCGTCAGCGGCATTTACCTCTCCTCTCGGAGGAACTAAAGGCGGAGGGTACTAAAAGATATGGCATTTTTTTTTAGTTTTTCTAGAAACGGCCAAACTAAATTCTTATTTTTTAAATTAAACTAAAACCGATAGAAACATGAATAGAGTTTATAGATTAGTGCTAAAAGAAACAGTAAATAAAACACAATTGAAAGTACAAAATCAATAAGAATATGACCACTCGAAAAAAAGCAATTGCAGTTTTTATCCAAATAACACAATCTACAGTCAGTGTTAGGCGTAAAAAAATTGAACAAAAACTCGAAACACGCGACCAACAACAATATGTTTGAGGTTTAGGTTGTCTATGCAGCACTTTGCAACGCTTTTATTAGGTTTCTGTTTGATTTTTGAAATGGAATTCAGCTTTTTTGCCACATTTAATGAATACCGGCTTTACAATCATTGAAATTGGTACGTTTTATGGTAGCGAACACTTGGAAGAGAAAATCTGCAGATTCCTGACATATTTTGTCGAGATGGCGATGTTCACTTAATCGAGGAACCCGATGTCTCGCCGACGTGTGAAAACAGTTCAAACTCTAATCCTTCATTAAATCATTGAAGTTACTTCCTAAAGAACTGCTGGGTAATTCTAAAACAAAATAATTTGTTCAGTTAAGTTTTCTTTTACAGCTCAGGTTTCAGCTTTCGCTACTTGCTCCGGAATATTATCCTGTTTGCGTTTACTTTTATTAAGATTTTATTACTTTAAATATTAATATTTGTCGTTCATTGTGTCGCAAGGGTGTACTTGTAAACAAACTCCCACCAGTCACTAACCCTTAACTAACACCATGTTTATATTTCCATTTGTAAGCTTTTATAATTCCCACTACTTTCATTATTACTTCATATATGCTAATGTCATTCTTAAAAGAAATTTTTATTCAGCTTTTAACAATTGCTCTTCACGCATTTGAAATATTCCTGAAAGATATTTTATTTGAAATATTTTTATTATCTTTTGCAACTAAATCTTAACTTGCTCTATTACTGATGAAGCACTGTCGAAACGTCGTGAAACTTTAGAAAAACCTTTAACCATTCTTTTTATTGCTAAGCTTTTAAAAACTGAAATTATCACTGGAAAACCGAAAACGGCGCAACGGTTCACTACCGAGGTCAGTTCAAACATGATTTTAAACAGAAGAGTTGATCAAATTTCACTTCAGTATAAGTAAATATGGTTCTTGCTGATAAAAACATTGTATATAAACTTCAACAGCCGAGGACAATGATATACTTTTAAACTCACTCGTAACACATACAACTAATACTGAAAACTAAAACTACATGTTGAGAACTGCTCATGCGCAGTACGCATTGTTTTATAAGCCTATCAAAAACAGTGTTCAGTTAAGCATAAATTATCATATTTCTAACACTTGCCACACACATGCACATACACTATGAAATCAAGCATAACCAATACAAAGTCATCAAAGATGTTTCCACATTTGAACCTAAAAGACAGGGGACACAACACCACCTCGGATCACTGTTCCATTTTTATTGTCAAAAGTCCTTGTTCTCATCGAAACCAAGCTTGGTTTGACAACACATGCGCCACACAATGACTTTACTCAAAAGCTTAAGTTACCTTTAATAACTCGACAAGCTTCCAGTCTACGTCCTTGAAGAAATCGTGCGTTCTGGCTTCCGTTGCCCTATCCAAAACAAAACGTTTAAGAAACCATACAACTGTTTTGTAAGTTCTTCTTTAGAATTAATCTTCAAAATAGTCTAATCAACTAGTGTTAATTATTGTCTTTAGCAGAATTTACAATTGATTTTTCAAAAAATCTGAAGAATCTCACTATTCAACCCTAATGGTTACTATATTTCTTCAGCTTGAGGCAAATTTATCACAAATATTGCTCACAGTAAGGTCATAGCAATTCACGAAACGATCTGTAGTTACCATGCACATACACTAAGGTCGAGGAAACACGGAAACGAAATTCCGTTTCCCACCAAAAATAAAAAAAATGCGTAAGAAACACAAGGATGCAACGTTGGATTCTACACTCGGCTTTTTTGTTCATCTTGAAATAACCATGCGCAACACAAGTTTTAAAAATTGCTCGGTTACTCTCCGCCATATTCTTTCTATCTCATAATTGACTTCTCCAGAGGAGGTCTACAAAGCATGCACCCTTGGGCGTCTTGCAATTCATTTCAAATGCTGCTGCAGGCGAATTATTTCTGTAGCGAAGAAGAAAAGTCAGTCCATTTCTTTGAAAACATTCAAGAAAAGATCATTTAACGGAGACGTCCAGGCAGAAAAACATGAAGACAACGACATCAAGACAATGAACGTGTACCCATCAATTTTTTTAAAAAGCCCAAAAACTGCTACCGATAGGGGTTCCTATGAGAAAAAGACTGGGAACCCCTTAAAATTCTCGTAAAATCCAAACTCCTAATTACAATTCTAAGGATAATTACAAAGGAAAACAGAAGGCAAGTTTGTGCGTCGACAAACTTGCAGTAACTCACAGTTAGTACACTACAGTATTTTATATTAAGAACCAGTAAGATTTTGTACAAACTCAATATTCTTATTTTTTCATCAATTTAAGGCTAAAACTGAATGTTCCTAATTTGCTCTTATATTTGATAAGCTGGAAGGAAACTATAACACCTTTAGGTGCTGTTGTATGCTCCTTTCAGTTTGTGGTTTGAGGCAGACAGTATATCTTCAATATCTTTCGTGAAACGATAGTGCTTCACCTTTGCTATTAATTTTTTTTTCCTAATCATTACTATTTCAGCCTGAGATTGAGTCTTAATTTGTTCTTATTTATCAGGTGATAAGAGCTTCGCTGTTCTTATCAAGTTTGTTTTTCATAAAAAATAAAAGTATTTTTATTTACCCTCTTCCTCTGCAACCTAAACGGCTTGAAACATCTCTCTGTAACAATCCAGCAAGTAGACTCTTCATGGCTTCCGAGAAAGTTTCTGGATATTCCACATCCTGTTAGGTGACATGCAACACATAATAGTTCTTATATTCTAACGCTTAACACCTCATGCTAAGGGCTGTGTTAAATTTGTGAAAATAAACTGCTTATATCTAGTAATGATTTCAGTATAACTCATAATTACGTGGAATACAGTTGACCATCAGCTTTTTACCCTACAACATACGTAACGTCTGCACGATCAAGGAACTTGAAACTTTCATTCGTTGCACCAAGCAAAACTTATGAACTAGCATTGAATGCATACCCGACCTCAAGCCATAAAGAAGCGGCAAATTTCTTTACTGTCAAAAATACCAAAAGCCAAATATTTGTCGTATGTCCTGAAAATATATATCTTTTTTATTTAGCGCTGATTTTTTTTATAGAAAGCTAACGTTTTGAACGATTTTCAAATACAATATCTGGTAGTTTTTATATCAAAAGTGAAGCACTGCGACTGAGGAATTTTTGGTGTCTAAGGTATTGTGCTAAATCAGTAAATTCAATTTTCTATAAAAACGTAATTTTAATTACGTTTTTATAGAAAATTAAGTTTACTGATTTAGCACAACTGTAAGAAAACGATCTTTATATTGAGACTGAGTAGTGAACAGACGTTATCAGATTCTTAATTTCCACATATTGAAGTTAAATGGTATTCTTATTTCCGCCAAACCGTTCAAACGATGTTTTAGTTTTCGTAATGTTAAGCCCTATTCACAAGACGTGTTAACTAATCCAGGTTCAACCCAGGTTAATTTTCTCGTTCTCACAGAAGTGTTCTAAACATAATCTTCAAACTGATCAGCGGTTGTCGCCCACAATCATTTCGCACGGTGAAAAGAAAGCACCGGATTTAGGAAAGGAAGACTGGAGTTAGATCAATATTGATAAATCTCGTCTAACGTGAGCAGCTCAGGATTCTAACTTGAGTTAATGGTTGTGGAACTCGTAATCAGACGATTCCTACAGTAATCATACTACAGCCTGACATATTCCAAAGCAGTGGAAAATCAAGGAACCTACCAGAGTTAATGTAAGTCTATCAATTTCATGTTTGTCTTTTGTTTTGTGCTGCCTGAAAGGACTATGCCTGTAAAAAAATGATAAAACCGATAAGTCTAAAAAAATGACTATTGATTACTACGTCATATACAATAAAACGGCAATTATTGATAAAACTGGAATTGGTAAAAGTATCTTTAACAATGTTTTTACCAATTCGGGTTAAAATCTAGCAAAATAATCGATTTATATTACTTTTGTAGAAACTATTGACGTGCGCCTGCAAGTAAGAGTAACGCGAAATTTAGAGAACTCAAGGATGGAATTCTTCGATCATTTGTGTAATATTTAAGGTACTAAAAGAAGCCAGATTATGCGCTGGCATAGACCCTCAGCTGCGTAATGAGCAAGCCGGATTCCGAAAGGGAAAGTCATGCAGCGATCACATATTTACACTACGACAGATCCTTGAGCAGAGTAAAGAGTGGAACACAACACTGTATGCAACTTTCATAGACCTCGAAAAAGCATTTGACAGCGTTCACCGTGAATCATTGTGGAAAATACTTAGGCATTACGGAATTCCCAGCAAGATTGTAAATATAATACGCATGCTCTATGTTGATTTCAAGGCCAAGGTTATATGTGGATCCCAGCTGTCAGAAAGTTTCAGTATAAGGACTGGCGTCAAACAAGGATGTATCTTATCACCATTTTTATTTACCCTTTGCATTGATTGGCTTATGAAGGAGACCACAAAATCAGAAAGAAGAGGTATTACATGGACCTTAACAAGTGTGTTAGAGGACATTGATTTTGCAGACGATATTTGTCTTTTGTCACAAAGCCACAATGATATGCAACAGAAAACTAATGAACTTAGTACAAAGGGGGCAAGTCTTGGCTTCAAATGCGAATGAACAGTAAATCTAGAGGGATGCAGTTAGTGATTTCATGTACATCAGTCGTTACTGGGCTGTGTGGCCGTGCGATGTGGGTTCCAGTCTAGATCTGGAACATCGACCCTTGCTCACCATAGAGTCTCCAGTAGCTCAGTGGTTAGCACATCCGACTAGAACACGGAGGGTCGTGGGTTCAAATCCCATCTAGGGATGAATTTATTATTTCATATATATATTTAATATGTTCAATCAAGGCTAAATACTCAGAAGAATACTTTTTGTCGAATTGGCACATATAGTTGGAAAAGGATACCAAGTCATCTAAAGACATTCACAAAAAATTATTTTAAAAGAAAGTTAAAAAAAATATTTTTTGACCTTCTTAAAATTGAAGATTCTTATATTGATGTAATAACAATAGAATCAAAAATTGAAAATTACCACATGGACTTACAGTAATATATTTTCATAAGATATTTTGATTTTTTTAAAATTTATGTGTATATGTATGTACAACAACAACAACAACAACAACAACAACAACAACAACAACAACAAGAATTTATTTCTTTTTTAAGTGCTCTATGTACATAATTAAAAAGAAAGAAAATTAAACTAATTTACAGTGGTCGGACACCCGAAGTAACTGTACAAGCTAAACTAGTCAGGTATATGTGTATATATGTGTATATAACAAAACGTTTGACCTGCCTCGAATAGCTATGCTACCCGCTGGTAAGTCCTATTTAATTGGTATTTTTGTAGTTTTGAATTTAATAAGGTTGAACTTGGAAAATCCATAACCAACAGAGCCAAACAAGGAATTTCCCTGAGCCATTCTTTTCTGTATCATGTATGGCCCTTGTACTCAGTTAATAAGAGGCATGTATTTTCACTAACATACCTCTTGAGTCAATTGATGTCTTCAGTTTTTTGTGACAGGTTGTCTTCATCTGAAGAGCTGTCAGATCTCTCCTCAGATGACTCTTCCTTTTCGGCCAAAAGAAATAGGCTGAATCTTGATAAAGGTTTTTCTATATCTTCTTGGTATTTTTCAAGAATGAAAGGTACCAATGAACCTGGAAGAGTACTGGCATCACTCCCATTGTGGTAAACCAGGGTTTAGGTTTTGTCTGACCTTCAAAATATAGTTCAAAATAACAAAATTATGTGCTCTTCAAAAATGGAGTACTTTCTATTCAAAGAAATTAAATCTAAGAATTGAAGATGTAATTTATATTAAACTGGATTACTATGCTCAGCTGTAATCAGCATCTGCACAGGTCTATTTTCCATGACATTTCAGCACAGGCAGACCCGATCCACACATGGCAATCTTGTAAAACAGTATAACATTTTTAAATTATTGTAATACTGATGTTTCTACCAAGTAAAGTTAGTATGTACAGTGACAATTATAATGAATCAGTGCAACTGAAAATGTTATAATTCAAAATGTGTAGCAACCAAACATTGCATTAGTTTATTACAAAATTATTAATATTTAAAAATATCTTTGTGACTTATGCAGAAATACTGTAGTTTTGCATGTCTTCAGATACAATTATTTTTTTTCTCAGTGGTAGGAATCCCTGTAATAACATACCAAAGAAAGTAAAATCAACCAGAAAACAAAACCACTATTGTATATTAGGTGGCATTCAACTGAACCTGCCCATGATGCATCGCACGTTAAAGATGCAGTGTCCTTTATTTTCTATGGCATAGTATAAAATTATTCAGGTGAGTGTGTGTACAAAAGATACAAGTAGAACATTCCACGGTACATGGGGAGGGGGGATACAGGGTGTTTGAAAGGGGGTGGAGTTTCTGTCATTAAGATGCCACAACCATTGGACTCGGGAGTTTTGAGAGGGTACAGGGGCATGTCCCCAGGAAAAAATCACGTTAGATGCTCATAAACACAATTTCTAGCGCTTTGGAAGGGTACAATACAATAAAGTTATTACATGCCCAGGGCAATTGACTTTTCCTTTTTCCCACTTGTCCATTGGACAAGTGAGTTTCAAGTTTCACTTGTCCAAAGGAAATTTCACTTGTCCCATATATCTTACTTAATAAATATGTCACTTTCTAAGCCAACACATTCTACAAAGCTTTCTCACGTCGTCAAGTTCAAGGTCGGATCAGAACGTCCACAACACAAGACAAAGAGGTTCCTGACTCTGTCAGGAAAGATTCCTTTGAACAATATGGCAACATATGGCAACATATGGCAACTGGAGACTAAACAACTTGACATTGCACGCACATGCAGGAGTAACATGGGCTGTATCAGCCACATCAGTTGCTTCTGCTCCACAGCAAAATGTGGAAATGAAAGGTCGAACTACCTACTGCAAGAAAATATGAGGTTGGAGAGGGATGAAAATCAGGCTCCAGGCTTGGGACCTGCACCAATTCCAAGCAACCTCTCCATCTGCTTGTGATTTTTGAATTTCTATTTTGAGTATCTGGCCATTTGTGCTGGATATATCCCAATTTTTGCTAGTTTCAACCTATGTTAGGGGTGCCCATATACCCATGTCGACTTCAATCCCATCACAAAGCCACCTGCATTCGAAGTGCGGCAGTGCGACGCGGCGCGGTCAGTGCGGCTTGGCCTGGGCGGTGCAGTTGGAGAAGTTGAACATTTAGGACCTGTGAGTCTATGAGCCAATGAATTCACCTATCCTAACTGATTATACTATACTTCGTATAGTTGGTTTATTAATACGTTTCTTTGCTTTGGGCTATAATACTCCCTAATAACCACGCTAGTATAAGTCACTATAATGATCAATCAACCAGTGTATTTTCACGGTTCATGTGTTTCTTGAAAGGGAAACAACGTAGCGGTTGTCTTGACTTCCTTCCAGGAAGAAGGAATAAACAATGCCGGTTCTTGCCTCAAAAAGGGACGGGACCAAGGTTCTTAACCAGCGAAGGGAAGTTGGATCTCAGGAATGTTCAGGGATTTACAAACATAACTTCAGTTTTGCAACTTGAGCAAGTGCTGAGTGCCAGCCTGTCAATAGGTAAGTTCAGATGGTCAGTAGTTAATATGGCTAAACTGCTCCCTTCAGAGTGGAAGGCAGCTTTAGCAACGTATTGAACACGTTGGAACGCAGCAACGTCCCCACAAGGAAACGATTCACAGATATTCACAGATATTCACCGCTTCACGCTGCATGGAATTGATGAAGGGTTGGCTCTTCCGACGCATCTATTCCGACATTTGGCTCGGGTTTTTGGAGCTATTCCCACCTCCCCAACCTCCTTGACTTCACGAACTGTCCGGGGCTTCCAACCATGAGTCGCAACTTTGGCATTCCCTACAGTGGTGCCGAGATCATCAACCCTTACTTTCTGCTTTTGTCCTCCGCTTGTTGGAACGGAATCGCTATG
>JAPEIX020451543.1:0-13587 GCA_026122405.2 Zoanthus sansibaricus
GCAAAGAGCTTCAGACGGCACGTCCAGTTCCTCTTCGTCTTCATCATCCATGACAGGCTCCAGTGAAGCTGATGACTGGCGTCAGACTGTGATCTTTACACTGGATGGTAGATCCAATTCAATGCAGCTCCCGTGGCATGACCAATCAGAACTCTACAGACTGGTTGCGAATGAGTTTGGCATTGCCACGATTGACATCATTCGACTTCATCTTATTCTTCACAGACCCTTGGACTACATGCAAGTTGATCTTCATGGACTCTTGCTTCAAAGGAACCAAGAATTCAGGCCAACACCATTTGATCGTCTCATCCTGCTGGACCTGGAACTGCATGTTGACAACGACGTTCAACCATCTCCTTTCAGGAGATATGTGAGATGGGTACCGTATGTCAACAACAGGCAAGCCTTTCTTCGGTTCCTGGGTCTTGGAGATGTTCTCGCCGACCATGGGGACATTTGTTTCATGTGGAGGAACAATATTATTGTCCCACGGAGTGATGTGGCTCCCATGAACTTCTTGGACGGGGACTATGTGAAGATCTTTGTAGGAGACACGGACCTGCAAGAGCATTGCATTTCCGAGTCCGGTTAACAAGTAGGCTTTTACTCTAAAGCTAAAACATCCTAACTTGTTTAGTACAATGTTTTTCCGAACAAAACATAATGCCGCGTTTAAAGTAACATAAAGAAAGACAAATGAGAATCGGATGGGTTAAGACAAACTGCAGATCGCCCAGTATAAAGTCGTTCTTAATCTAAACTACAGATAAAATATAAAATCCTGCTAATGAATGAGGAATGTGTCCAAGGCAAAACAGAGAAACCAATTGTCGGCAGTGAATCGGACATGTGAGATAGCAATATATTTACATCCACGACAATATTACGGTCATCAAGCCCTACCGGTGCGCGTACAGTTATTTGGCATCCTTTCTAGAAATGAGACTGTAAGCAAAGCTATCATGTACTGCATCTGCAATCCGTATTTCGGCCGTTACCAATAACACAAAAAGTACGCCAAACACCACGGTAGAACTCGAGTTAGCACCATTGTTGAATGTTTACCTCTATGCACATAAACGGCACTGGAATTCGTATACATCTGTTCGTAATCGTGACGTATCGAGCGTCTTACTCGTTCATTTGCATCACTTGAGATAAAGTTTTCTGGTTCGATGAGGGCTGCAACAGCCATAAGGTTTAAGGCCATACTGTGGCCTTCATGTTGAGAGTTGATCCACCTGTGGGTACGACGTGCAGCTTCCTCGCATTCCTTCAGGAGTCGCGGCTTAACTGGTGTAAAAACTATTGAAATATCGTTTGTGTCAGTGAGATCGGCTGTTATTTCACATTTAGTAAGTATTCCGTGCTGCTGGTATCGTTCCACCTCGTCCAGGATTGGCTTCACTGTGTTCAAGTCAGGATCGTAAGGCAGTACTTGAATGTCGGTGATGTCCTGCACACTGGTATCCAGACGGATACTTAGCGCAGCAGCTGAAATTATAACCAAAAACAAACTTAGTAGTCTACTCCTTGACGATGTTTGATCATCACTACTAGAAAAACAAAGGTTCACTGACCCATCTACTCAACTAACCTCTTTAGCATGTTGTAAGAGCGCAATGATTGTGGGATGTGTCCATAAAAACATGTCAAGTATAGATAGCACAAAAGTGCTTGTAGCTAAATTGAAGCTTCTGAATGGGCACTAAGGCCACGTTGATAGCGGACTTTACTCCTTCAAATTACCGTAAACAGTAGTGACTGAGCCTGAATGTTTTTCGGCCCTTTTAGATCTCATCAGCATGGAATATCTAGCAAACAACTTACGTTCCCAACAAGAACACAAGACGTAGTAAAAGTGCAGTGCTTGTGGCCATATAGCCCATTATTGAGTCTTCAAGTTAGCCACTAGCATATTTGTGTTATCTCTACTTGACGCCAACCGATTTCGGGTTGCAACGTCCCACCCCATTCATAATATGCCTCTTCCACTGATTAGATACAAAGATCTACACATACCGCAAACTGGACAGCAATTCCCCTCGGGGATAACAGTTTGGTCACATTCCGGTTCTGGACAGCGATTGTTTTCGTTGATTTTAGAACACATGGTATTTTCCAGCTGTTCTGGTCTATGTGGATCCTGCACTAATATCGGTCTAGCGTGAACTGGTTCACATTCTCCATGGTAGTCAATATGGCTGTGAAACATCAGCGCCTCGCAAGGGCTGCCTTTGTTCGTACCATCAACACCACATACCTAAAAACACAATATGGAGAAAACCTTTATATGTTTATTTCTTGTCTTGCTTTTTGTTTTGAAAGCTGAAACAAAATGAGACATCTTAAATTTCGATTAATGGACCTACTGAAATAGACCTGGTTCCAACAAATGTGCGAGTCAGGAGTCCGAATCTCTTAAAACAAACTTAAAACAATAATAATTATTTCGCGAAAAAAAAAAAGATTTATTATGTTTTAGTGCCTTAAAAACAGCGTGCTCTCGAGAGCAATATTGACCAAGATAGTTTACTTGCTAAACGCTCCCTAAAACTATAGTATGAGAGAAACGACTGAAAATGAGTGCTTTAATTCGACTGGTGTAATACTTTTACCTTAGCTGAACGTTTTGAGTTGGAGGTGCATGCAGGTTTGCACGGTCCTTGATAGGCAAGAGATACGGGAAAACCAGCTTTGCCATGATGCATGGCACACTCGTCGGGGTAAGTAGTCCCGTCTTCGCCGCACATAGTATCCTCGGGTCCACTCTTCTTAATATCGCATTTGGTCGTTTTCAAAACTATGAGAAAAAAGATTCGTGTAAGAATAATTAGAAGTCTTTACCTCCAACAAGTACTATTTTGTAAAAACATTGCAACTCACCACATTTATATTGGTGACACTCTATAATCTTTCCATCCCGTGATTTGGAAGCCAAGCACGGACCGCGACGATGAGCTACACACACTGTCCCCCCTGGACAAAATGAGTTTTGACATGGAACCTGAAACAGACAGAGAGATTCAAAACAGTCTTTTTTTCCAGCAGTTTTATTATTAAATCTGTTCTTTTAGTATAGTATGATCTGGTATGGTTTCTTGATTTTTACAGTTGTTAAGCCTTCTATCCGCAACGTACCGGGGCTCAGTCATCTTGGCCAGAGTACTACAAAGCTTTGACAATCTCTGACCTTCGTTTCCGCTAAAGCTGACTTAACTTGCAATCTAAAGAGTCGTTCAATAGATTATCGGTCGGTAAATAGATTTGCGATGTATTAGTGTCCCGTCCAGGGAGAATCAAACACTTTCCACCGCTTATTACTACAGAAACCGGAGAATAAGTATCGGCTCCATGGGCCACTTGGCTCGTTAAGGATTTAACTAGTAGAGGATTTTTTGCTGTGAGCAAACTTGCTATAGATTAGTATTGGGTTGAAAGTTAAAGTTTCTCAACTGCAACAATACAGAAACTGGAGATGAGCGCCGGCCTTATGAGCCCTTGTGAAAGAGATTGGGTAAGGTATTTACCAAGTTACATTAGCATTAATCTAATTTATCACAAACCTTCGTAAGACGTACGTAAAAGCAGACACACAGAACATAAAGAATGAAAACAGTTAACATAAATGCGATCTGTACTTTTATTGTAAGTTCTCCCGTGGCTTAGGAACCGGGGGGCCGTGGGTGCATGGGCCCCCCAAATAATAAAAGTGATGGGGGGGAGGGGCGTCCCCCCTCAGTAGTTTGCCATTGATGCATCTTTAAAAAAATATATGATATGATATGATATGATAGGATATGATCAGTTCATGCAATTTGTGGCAATCATTTTTTTGTTTGCCTTTTGACTTAAATCGATTAAAGGTTGAGTGTATTCGGACGAGAATACGAGAATATAGTTGTTGCGAACTGCCCCCTCAGTAATTTGCCACAGACGCATCTTTAAGAAAATATGTGATACGATTTATCACATACAAATTATGTGATACGATTCGAGCCACATCTGATATGATCAGTTCATGCAATTTGTGGCAATCATTTTTTGTTTGCCTTTTGACTTACAAATCGATTAAAGGTTGCGTGTATTCGGACGAGATACTTTTTAGAGAAAGAAATGTTATTGTACTAACCAGATCCTCACAAGCGTCCATTTGAACATCATCTATGTGGAAGCCGCCACAGAACTGTGCATGGCAGAGAGTGCGGTAGGTTTTCCAGTTGGGGCCACACACTGGCGCAGCTGGCTCAAAGTCGCATTCTAAACAGGCGTCGTTCCATCGCTCACTTTTTGTTCCTTCTCTGATGCCAATGGCTTCCAGATTGCTTTCTTCCTTTGTTGTATTTAACTTGTAGTTTGTATAGTGAAGGCCTGCACTTCTACAGCGGATACGGGTGCAAAGAAAATTTCCTGGTCAAAAAATAAACAGATTTAATCAAACATCTTGCTCACTTGTACATGCATGTATCTATTTAAAAATCACGACAAAAGATAGTAGTGTGAACCGACACGAAATAAAATAGTATCGCCCAGCACAAGTGTTCACACCTGCATGTTCTTAGTTTACATTATCACTGTGTGAGAAGAAACAAGAAAGAGCGAAAAATTTCTTTTTTTTGTTCTTGTATTGGTTTGTGATTCGCCTGAGCGGTTGAATATTATATACTACTTATACTATGTATGTTTTAGTCTTTCATTATAACTGTTTTATTTCGATAATTGTATGGATATTGTACATTAACTAACAGCTCCAAATACTGTTCAGATGAAAAATTTAGAATCACATCATACCACTGCGGCATCTGCAAGAGTTGCAGCCATCATGGTGTAACGAGCCGTGAGGCACCAGTTGCTCGTTTTGTAGTTGACAGGATTGTGAAGACAAACTGCTGTCGGGACAAGTTGCTGGTTTAGGTTCACATTGAAGATCACCACTCAGACACAAACAGAGGCGACAGCTCGTTCGCAGGTAGACTAGACTGCCATTCATGATAGCCCCTGCCGTAAGCTCCGGGTGGTTACACTGGAGTACACCACCTGCAAAATCTAAAGAAACTAAACAAGAATATATTTTGTACCTTAGTGAAAACCGGTGCAAGTCTTAACTGAGTTTCAATACAAAGTTATCTATACAATTATACCCGCAGATAGCAAAAGCTAATTGAGGGGGATATTAAATAAATTAAGGTATTATACAAAGGTCACAAAATACAAATTAATTCATGCAAGTAAACAGAAAAGGAAAAAATAAAATATTTAAAGGTAAATTATACACTAACGATTGGAAAAATACAAAATATATTTATAAAAATATATATAGAAACAAAAATTATCAAATATAGGTAACAAGTTTCATGGAACTAGTAGTATTAATATGTCATTACCCTTTGTCGAGGAACTCTGTTTTAAGAGAAAGCTGTATTGCATGTACACGTGATATAAGTAATACAATTCAGTAAAAATATTAGCCTGTTGAATATTGCGAAATTCTGATCTTAAGAATTATAGCAGAAAGGTTTATATATATTTATCTCTAAGTAATATTTCGATTTTTTTTCAGCTTTTTACTTTCTAGTTTTACCAGTAAATGGAAAGCAATCTCGAACCGGTTTTCAACAGAACTAGAAATTGTTCTCATTGCGCTCTGCGTCGCTTCGCTTCGCATCATGCATTATTCAGGATTCTGATTCACTATATTGACCATATCGCCAGGGCGTGGGTGTGTTTGTAAGCAAACCACCCATATCCAGTAACTAACCCTTAAATAGCTAACGTCTGGGTTTGCAGAGTTTCTAAACATTAACCATAATCTCATTTAAATAGGGGCTTCGATATTTTATCTGAATGGAAATGAAAACAAAATACTCCCCTGTGGCTCGTATTTTCTACATTTCCCTCGTGTTCTCAAATGCTCATCGTGTTTTATCACAGTGTAATACACGGCTTAACAGGCTTCTTTATTTACTTTTGATACAGATTTTACACGCCGCGAGTAGAAACAACAAAGCACACCTACTTCTCGATAGTTTTCGCTTCTTCTTGTTTATTTGATAAATTACTCTCGTCTGCTGCTTAGCAGAGAACTCCATCATGACATAAGTGCCTTCAAATAAAATGTTTTCCGCCATCTCTAACAAAAACGTTTGCAAGAGGAATGCCGGTGGCGAAAAACATTAAAACGCGCTTTTTCTATGTTTTATAAAACAATTGATATTATTATTTATTATTATTTTATTGTTATCTGTTATTAAAAAACATGTCTCTGCTATTTACCTTTTGCCCTAAACACTTGATCAAACCCTTTCTGGCTGACGCTCTCTTCTGTCCCGACATCCTCGTCTGATAGTTCTTGTGTAAGCCTGCCGAGCGATTCCTCATGGTTTTCCTTAGATTCATCGGCTAAAGAGAGGAGTTTTCTCTTCTGGTGTCCACCAGATACCTTAACATACTGGTCGAGTTTTGACACGTCGTCGGGACCTTCGAACGGATTGGAATTACTACTGTCTCCCATTCCGCTACTTTCATGAATTTGTACTTGGTATTCCTTGGGCTTTGATGTAGTTTCTTCAATAAAAATGTCATCGCCGATAGAAGTACGAGGTAAGGTGGTTGTTGGTTTGGAATCAACTTCTGCTGTTGTAAGAAACCAGCATAATAGTCATAAACTTGATCGTCGCTACCGTTAACATCTACTTCAATTTTAACATCATTATCGAGATGAATACAGCACCGATATCAAATTTATACGGAGCTAAACAGTTTAAAGTAACACGATAATACCTTTTTTCAACCCAAACCTTCATCGCATGAATTTTTTATTCGATCTCTTCGGATACTTTTTGTTTCTGTTTGTTTTTTGTTGCGAAATCACTTTTGCATTCCTTAACGTGACATGAATCTTGATATACTTCTTGTGATTAAAATGTCATCTAAATATTTCCTAAGTAACGAAAATCTCGCGGTACTGCTCCAAAACATCAGTGAGCTTAATGGTGTTGTTCTAGATAAGGCAGTGGATATTAAAAGTAGTAAGTTAAATCATTGTCTTAGATTTTAAAAAAGATTAGTCAGTGTAGATAATGAATCTGTCATTTTCTTCGTCAACAGCCCAACACTTTTACGACTAGCCTGCGTAGCTACAGGTCTTGTACAAAAGCAAAAAAAGTCGAAAATCCAAACAATCGCAAAAACAAAGTAACTGAGGACTTTTTGTCCTCTCCCTAGTTTCTTTGTTTTTGCGATCGTTCAACATGGCGGATTTTCGACTTTTTCTGCTTTAGCACAAGACCGCCAGCTACGAACGCTATTTCACGACCATCCTCTTCAAAAGAACAGCTGCCCGGCTTAATTACGTCTTTTCAAATTTAGATGAGACTGCGAAAAAAAAGCTTAGCTTTTATGTTACCTTCATTTGTTTTCAGTTTGGTCTTCCTGTACGGCGGTCTACCGGAAGTGTCTTCACCACTTCCAGAAGGGCTGATCCTACGGCTATCTGTATCACGCTCCATCTCACCCGAGTTTTCTCCATCACCGCTGTGACCATCCTCCCCCTCCCCACGTGTATTGGGCTCGCGGGGGCGCACGTGAATATCCTCAGTGTCCACTTGATCATTGTCATCTTCACCCGACCGCTCGTAATTGCTTGTTTCTATCGTGTATCCCTGAAACTGGCTCTTTACCTTTTCTCGACCGCTCTGCAAATGGGAACATTTGGCGCTCAATACAGTTTTTTTAAAATCTTTTGAATCTACAACTGCTGGTTTTCATATCCTTTAACCATTTATAAAATCACAAGTGACAATAACAATGGCAAAGTTGAATGAGAATTTTTACAATGCTTTATACACATTAAATTAAATATCAAATTCCTAAGGAATATTTACATATCGGCACAATTTCTCTATAATCTGTAAGAGATATCCGTGCAGATTAGCTCAAGCAACTAAGCTTCTAAAATACACTTAATGTTTGCTGAAGAAGCTGCAAAAACGGAGCCCAAATGGCATTCACTGACACAAGCCAATTAATAGTAAAATGAAATAGCTACTGAAAGTATCAAGCAAAACAGGTTATATTAATTTTTCTGGAAAACTCTAACTTCTCGATAGGTATCCAGATTAACAACTAATGAGTTAGTTAAAGAAATATTCTGATTAATACTCAAGACAAATATTTACTTGACAATAAAGTTACGAAGAAAAAACATTGTACAGCCAAAATAGAATATATAGATAGTACAAGACTGAATGTATAGATAGGGAAAGGCTGTACCTAAATAGACAAGACTGAATGTATGGATAGGGCAAGGCTGTACCTAAAAAGGCAAGGCTGAATGTATAGATAGGGCAAGGTTAAATGTATAGATAGAGAAAGGCTGAATGTATGGATAGGACAAGGTTGTACATATAGTTAGGCAAGGCTGATTGTATAGATAGTGCAAGGCTGTACATATAGATAGGGCAAGGCTGAATGTATGGATAGGACAAGGCTGAATGTATAGATAGGGCAAGGCTGTACATATAGATAGGGCAAGGCTATACACATAGGCAAGGCTGAATGTAAGGATAAGGCAAGGCTGAATGTGTGGATAGGACAAGGCTGTACATATAGATAGGGCAAGGCTATACACATAGGCAAGGCTGAATGTATGGATAGGACAAGGCTGAATGTATGGATAGGGCAAGGCTGTACATATAGATAGGGCAAGGCTATACACATAGGCAAGGCTGAATGTATGGATAGGACAAGGATGAATGTATGGATAGGGCAAGGCTGTACATATAGATAGGGCAAGGCTATACACATAGGCAAGGCTGAATGTATAGATAAGGCAAGGTACATATAGATAGTGTAAGGCTTTCTTTAAAAACACAATGTATAACCGTGTTCGTGTTCTCCTCCTCCTTCACATGTTTTTCATTAAGATAAAAACGTGTGACCTCTACATCTACGGGTTCTTTGATCCTGGGATCAGGTTCAGTTGAACCTCTGTCCTCATTCTCAACCTCTTCTTCTTGAGCTAAAAAGAATCAGAAACATCAAGTGACAAGGAATTACGTTACATTTGCACACTCAGGCCACTTTTTACAAGCTTTATGCTAAAGTGAACACTTTTGACAAAACCTTATATATGTTTTAATTTCATTATGACATTGGATTAAATGCATTCAAACTAGTTGGAATTCCATCTTCCATTACTTTAGAGCCTTATTAATGTGTAAAATTAGTTTGAAAAATATGATTTGAATAACTTTGCTAAATATATTTTTACACAGGGCCTTAGCAAGCATCGAAAAGCTGGAGGGGCACATACGAATACACAAGCTTTCTAACGGGCACGGATACATGCTTCGTGGGAAATTTTGAAAAATAGTTTATCTGAAAACGTATTTCGTGGATTTTAAACTCCATTTGCAACAAAATTAGAGTGCCTTAAAATAGTGAAATAATTCCCTTTTTTCTCAACCATTCTGTGAAGCAATAGTAGTGACAAAAGCAGGAGTAACCCCAGGCCCATCCCCTTGCTACGGCCTTGCTGCATCATGGCAAAATGAAACCGCAATATAAACAGTAAAAGACAACTGAAGTAGTGAACTATTGTAGATACTATTTGCTGACCAAGTAAGCCTTCAATTGATATAGTCCTAGGACCTAAAATTGTTTTTGACCTACATAACAATATAGATGTTCTCATGTAAAAATGTATATAGAGGAATTGTTGTTCTTATCAAGCGTGTAGCAGCGGTTAATGTGAGTCTGTTTTCTTTTCGGAGGTTTAGCAACCATCCTAACTTTAAATAATATCAAAGTAAAGTCTTTAAGGTATAGAATGTCAAATTCGCTTTTAAACTTTTTGATAAATAAAATTTATTGAAGTCTAATACTTACAGATACGATAGATATGAAGCAACAATTACATTTGAGTAAATATTCTTGAATGTCTGCAAAAATAGACTTTTATAACTATCATATTTAAAATGTATTATACAATATACTATTTCTCTCAATTTTAACTTTTCCAACACGTGAAATTAAAATCTCAAGCATTTCTTTAACTATTTTTTTTGGCTAATAGGGCGACAAGCAACAATAGTTAAAAAAACATTTTAAAACGATTCAACGACAACGGAAGATTAAGTTTACAACTGCGCTGGAGCTACGGTAATTTTTAGAAATATCACATAAAAAAATATTTCTACTTTAGACCTCTAATAGTTTCAGCAATCTTTTCTTAGATGATTTATCAAACTTTGCTGTAAATATAAAAACTAACTTAAATACATGACCTTTTGACCTTTTCCAAGGTTATGTACGTGAAATCTTAAAACCAGTTTGTTTCAAAGAATTTTACAACTCGACAACCATTATAAAGTTTAAAGATACAATAGCGAAACTACTCACGTGGAGGCATTGATTTTGCATTTTCTAAGTCGAAATTTGACAGAATCAACAACAATTGTATAAAGACCATGTCAGCCAGCTTCAGTTTTAATGAGAATCGCTTCAACTGAACTTTCATTTCAAGTAATTTTCCCGAAACCATAGCAACCTTTTGCTGACGTAATGTTGCGCGCGAACAGCATCCATGTAAAGTGTGAAGTGTCTGCACTTCCGGTGAAATATTACTCCTGAAAAAATTTTGTGGAGACAAGTCAAGCGTATGCTCCGAGCTGAACACATGCGTGAGCTGTTTGTATCGCTCGCAAATATTTATTAATAATATTTTTAACCAATAAACATATCTTTTTATATATGGATTAACCTGCGTAAAAACCCATGCAGAACACGAGAAAAAAACTGTAGATCTGTCAGATGTTTGCCGAGGAGAGAATTTCCTTAAATTTGTCCTGCACCAGGGCAAATGCAAAGAATTCTTATTTTTAGTATTATAGGGGTGTATGTCACTCTTAAGAAAGAAAATGTCACTGAAACTTTCTAAAGGAAGGCCGTTTTTATAACGATACATGATTTTATCTATTTAAAATTTATTAATGTCGTCGAATTTTAAAATTTATAGATTAATAAAGAGAGGATTAGTATGTATGTATGTGCATCAAATGAAATTTTGGAAAAGATTCTAATATGGAATAACCGTTTTAATTCTTCTGATGATATTAAGATCCGAGCCGTTTTCGCGTCAGCGAATGTGTAAACCATGTGATTTCTACCTACCTGGCTCATTATTAAGAAATAAAATCCCAGTTAACTTTGGTTTTGGTAAAAAACAAAACTATCCAGAAAACATTAGAAAGATCCCATAACACCACACAAGAAGTGTATTTTGCTCATGGTTTGTTGATCTGAGTTGATGAAAATGCAAAACCCCCAAAAAAATCCCTGTGTTTTTTTCGCGATCAGAAAAATCCCGGTGTTTTTCATAGACCCAAATAATCCCTATTGCCAAAATTTCACACTCAAAAAAAATTTTGTCCTCCCCCCGTCATTAAAATATGAGAGTGGCGCCCCTGAAAATAACCACCTTTAACAATTTTACTGCTCTATAAGAGGGTCTTACCTCGAGACGCGAAAATGGGAATTTTTGCTTTGCGTGAAGCGTCAATATACCATGTATATATTTCGTGACACGTAAATTTTATTACGCTTGATTTGTGAACCAACATGTACAACTTTTGCGTAAATAAGTTTTCTTTTCTTTGGAGATTTTAGCGTCATTAAAGCAAGGAAACTACGCATTTGCAGATGTTGGACTGAGAACTTCTTCCAGTGTGTGGCAGCTGATTTAGGCTTAGGCATTACCCGACGCTCATTTCTGTTTTTGGCGGGTCCCCGTCTCGATTTGAATTGAATTATGTTTTACCCTCCCCGAGCTCGTTTTCCTTTGATCTCACCGCCAAGGCAAAAATCTTCAAACTTCTTTTCCGATTGTAGTGCCCAAGAAACTTTAATTGACGCCCTTCAATGATCTTCAGAAGTGGGCCTTCCATTTGGACACAGTGCAGAACGTTGTCGTTGGTGACACGGTCAAGGTAGGAAATTTTTTTCATGCGGCGATGAAACCACATGCATCTCAGCGGCTTTGATGTTCCGACGGGTTTTTGCGTTCCCTGCTTCAGCGCCGTACAACAAGACTGACCAAACGAAGGTTCTAATCAGGCGGAGTTTGATGTTGAGTGAGAGTTTTTGTGAAAATTGCTCTCATTTTGTTGAACGCATCTTTAGCTCTAATTCTTCTTCTATATTCCAGCTTGCTTCTACCGTCTGCTGTGATCGCCTGAAGTCGGTACGAAGGCTGGTTCCCATGTCGTTTTGGAAATTAACGCACATCACCTTCGTCTTTTTACAATTGGTGCTCAAACAAATCGCTGCTTTTGCCTGATGCTTCCGCCATTTGGAAGACGCGTTGGGCACTATCCTGTCACGTGTTTATGAAGGTCTTATCGTCAAAGTAACGAATGTTGGTTAATAAAAGTCCATTGACGAACAATGCTTATGGGGACGTCTTCGATTACTCGTAAGATTAAATGTAATGGTTAAAGCACAATTAATACTTGTGGGATGTGGCTATAAAGATGAACTCAAGTGTAGATAGCACAAACGTGTTAGTAGCTAACGTGAAGCCACTATATTGGGAACTATGAACACGGTAGTTTAAAGGGTTAAAGGGATAAAAGCCCGCTATCAACGTGGCCATAGTGCCGCATATAGTAGTTTTAAGTTAGCTACTAGCACGTTTGTGCTATCTATAATCGTAAGATTAGTTTACAGTAGAGGTCGAAAAAATCCAACGACATTCCACATCCTTGCTTGACTCCTTGCATCACCCAAAACCACTCGGGTAATGTATGACCTCCTGCTCCCGCTCATCATGGAAGAGTTCTTGGAGGTATTCTTTCCACCTCTGTCCTTCGTCCTTGGGGTCTTGCAGGACGGCGTCTCTAATGGTTGTTGACAGGTCACGCCAGTGAGATTCAACGTCTTCTTTTTCCCCCTGACATGTAGTTGGTGACAGCCACTTTGAATTTCTCCCTGACGTACAAGTTGTTTAAGACGTGGAGATCGAACCTGCGCATGGCTGCCTGTTCGGGCTTTTGGATTTTATACTTCGTTTAAGAGATTGCAAGAAATTCCCCTAAAACACATCTAATCGTGCCCAAAATACACACAAGAGTCAAACTAAGGTGAACTCAAGGTAGGTGAATTTATTTTTAATATTTTTGTTGTTGAAATGTTAACTAGATTTTATAAGACTTTGTACGGGAATTTCTTAATATGAAATCAACCGCCTGGTTAGCCTAACTGCCTCCCGGTTACCCTAACTGGTAAGGTGCCAGTCTAAACTGGCTGTGGATTGATGGATGAGTGCCACGTGGTCACAGTGTCTATCAGGCACATGTCAAATATGATCTCAAAAAAAACAGAACCTTCAGCACCGCATCATGTCTTGCAAGGTAATTGGTCTGTGCGAGTGCGGGACATGCTGATAGAATATGAGCCAAGCCCTCTTGCGCAGTCCCACATAGCCTACATACAGGATCGCTGCCAGCACTCACACGTGTCTTGTGAATATAGTACAAACGTGTGGGTAATGACTGTTCGTAAAGTTCAAACATGCCAGCGATAGTG
>JAPEIX020452133.1:0-13585 GCA_026122405.2 Zoanthus sansibaricus
ACAACATTTTATTTAAGAAGGCATAGACAGTTCACAATGTATATGGCAGAGCTACACCGCAGATAGCATAACTAATCGAGGCGGGTAGCTTTATAATATGTTAACAAAACAATGTTTTTTGGCTGTTCGTTATTAATATTCTTTACAGTCTATGTTGCTTCAGGAATAGTATCTTTTGAAAATAAATTGCTTGTTTTTTTAATGTATATATGTCTTCTGGCTTATTGCTTAATTCCTTCCCTTCAGTAGACTCATCCACAGTGTCTGAAAAAGCGAAACAAAATAATAGAATTAAAAATACTATGAAAAAATAAATGGCCTCTAATACATTATGTTTTTTGTTGGTGGAGGGAATCAAAATGTTGAGAAAATAAGCGTGAGTTCATGCTTTAGAATTGCAGTCAATTTCATAGGGATTCACAGACAGCCTTTTGAAGCTGAGATAAAAGCCTGGTGAGAGGTTCATCCTAAATTCAAATGGTAGGATGACCGTCATATTTTTAGGGGTTGAAATCGATGACTCAGTACTTTCTTGGGGGTGTCAGCGAAAAATGTGGTCAATACGAGAAATGTGGTATTTTTAGGTAAATATTAATGCCCAGATCAGAGCTTAGTTAACCAAACAACTGTATAGAAACCAACCTACAACTGGTAATTTTTAGTGCAAGGTTAGACTTGCGAGTATTTTAGGAGGGTGAAATTTTCATACCTTGGTATTTTTAGGGTGTCTTTCTTGGATTTCCAGTGGTCACCCCTACCATTTTTACTAGCCCTAGTATAATAAATAAATCTTACCTGTATTATTGCTTGCTGCAGAACTTGAACCAGGTGAGGTTGATGCAGTAGGTGAGCTGGGCTTATATCTCTTAGCTGGGGTGCGTTGTGCCTTAAAATCATATAATTGGTGTAATGTTAATATGTGCTTCTTTTTGAAGATAAAAGAGTGATTAAAAAAAAGCCGGGTGTCAAGCAATATGGTGAAAAACAGAAAATAGGAATTTTAGGATGGCGAAAAAATATTGACAATACAATGTTACAAGAAAACTAGCAAAACTAGAACTGTTTATGTTTACTTATGGTGCAATTTAACACAAAAGTGAGGAAAATGAATTGTGTATATAAAGAATTTCATCATTTTGCGAAGGGGTCTGGGAGCATGCTCACCCTGTAAAAAATTATTTTGAATCTTTCCCAGATAGCGGGGAAGGTTCAAAAATGTCCTCCATTATCACTTGGTTTCCACTTTTATTTATAATTATGAAATGCTAAAATTAGGAACTTAATATCCAGAAAGACAACTTTTTATTACCTCACAATCATACCCATCAGTCAGGTGTCAGTTTTTTCTTGCATCCATTTTATGATATGGCTCCCAATGGCTTCTAAAAGTTGGTTAAAATCAGGTACGTAAAGGTATACCTCAAGTATACTTGGTTTTGCTATGAGCTACCTAAAAAGGATAAACGCTAGGCTGATCGAGTAAATATTCAAAAAGTAAATGATGACGATATGACTTAGCTGCCAAATCCATCAAAAGTAAGAAACACTTGTGTAGACAAAAATTTTTTATTTCAATTCTTGATTTCTGTATTCAAGATATGAGTGTGAAACAGAAATACTTTGATTTTTCATACATTGCATTCATTATCTTGAATACTGATTGGCTAATAACACGAGCCTAACTAAGGTTGGATGCAATGCATTAATTTTCTGGGCAGTTGAACGCTTGTGAAATATACTTGTGAGAAAAAAAAATGAAACTAAATTCAGTGCACGTTGTTTTTTTTTTAGGCTAACAATAATAAAACAATTATTAAAGTATTGTTTTTTGTGATATTCAGACCAATCATTGTTGAGGCAGGATCATCTTCGTCTGATAAAGCATGTGTTGAAATTGATTATTCTAAATGTCACAAAAACCTTATCCATGTCCAGCAGAAATGAAAATTGAGTCCTTTGTTTATGTTAAAACTGTTATTAAATCTCAGTACTCACCATATCCAAAACCAATTTCTGAAATGATACACTGTTCCTTCATCCTTGTTGCTAGCTCTTCCAGTTTCAGTCTTGTAGCTTCATCCTTTATTACATACAACTTTTTATTGTCAGGCCAAAGCTTTGAACCTTCTGTTTCTATAAGTGCTCTCCTGGGTGAATCATACATATAAAAGAAAGAAATAAAAAGACACAAAAAGCAGTTATAAAAAAATCTGCGCCCCTGTTAGGACCCCAAGTTCAGTAACTGGTCTGGAAATTTTAGGTTGTTCCTACCAACACTGGAATTCCACCAGATTTCCTCATATCACCCTGGAAATTATGTTTACCCACTCTAAAAATCCATACTTTTGGGATACCAACTTTGACTTATATCCGCTTTATAAAGTTTTTAAAACTGAATAAAGTATCTACCTATTTATGTGTCTTTGTCTTTCTTAAAAAAGTATTACATTGATATATTACATAAATGTTAATTAAGAGTTTACCTTTAACCCCTCTCCTCCTATTTTTCGTCATCCTACTTCTCTTCTGATTCGCTCAAGGCAATAGCTCCTTTACTTACAGAGCAACTACTAGAATTGTTTTAATGAGGTTGTTAAGAGTTGGTACCACCTTAAAATCGCCATGAGGATATCCTTTTATACACTATTTTAGCACCTGAATCTTCACAGCAGGTGGAAGTTTTAAACATCTATATGAACATATATTGTTAGTTTTATTATTATGATTTTTTATTATTATTTAATGGCTGATAGATTTTGAAAAACCTTTCGAGAAAGGTTTATTAAAGTATTTTATTTTATTCTAGGTCGAATGATGTAAATGAATATGCTGATAAGCTAGTCTAGTTTAGAAGTGAGCATGACAACAGCGGCTCCACAATAGGGTCCCGTCTTGTTATTTGGGATAGTTGCCGTCATACAACACAGCAAGAGAGTGGGCATCTCATTCATGATGGTGCGCATCCACTCTGTTAATGGAGGTGGTTTTACATCCATGGCTCCTCTGGGATTACAAATAAGGTTTTTGTAAAAATCTCGAAGATTTCATCAGTACTGTCAACATTTTGTGCTTTTGTTAAAGACCAGTTTTAGGCAAAGTTTATTTTATATCATTCTTTTCTTCGTTATTGTCATTTGTGCCAATGTCGCCAAGTTTAGTTATACTTTTGTATTCAATTTTGTTGTTGCTAGACAAGGTACGTTTTGGTTATTCTTAGGTAGGGTCACAAGGGTGTGAGTCTTCACTTTAACTCTCATCAATTTTATCTCTACATGGAATGGTAAGAGGGTTATGATCTTCATTTCCCAATGTAATCTTCTGAAGGATGATTAGCCTGGGTAAGAAAGTTTTTGTTTGGTTTCTGTTGTTGCTTCTTGCTGATATTGGGTAGCAGTATGTTTAGTAGCGTACTTGGAAAAGCTTTTCTTCTCAGTTGAACCTTGCTTCTCCGTACCTGTTGTAACTCTTGTTGCAATTCATGCTCGAACTTTAGATGGTTGTCCATCCGTTCTCCTTTTTTTTCCACATGTATAACTTACCTTCAGAGGCCGCATACCCTTTGTGTGGTCATATTGCGTATTTTGTCATTTTCATCTGCAAAAAGTTGGCATAAGTTAAAGTACAATGAAAGGATTCTCCCATTCACAAGTCCCATTCTTAACTGGAATTTTAAAAGGTTTAGGACTAGTAGGATAGAAAAAAAATTAAAAAAGAAAGAAATACTCGTTTTAAAAACGTACTGTATCCCGTAGTAACCAAAAATTATTAATATTAAAGCTATTATGTGATGGCTAATTGCGCATTACGTAGCTCTTACTTACCCAGTTTTCAGCAGGTTTATTTTCGGACTTTTTGCCACACATTACTTCAAAATCTTCTTCAATGTCACAGAGTCCTTCTGAGATCACTGCTCGTCTCTCTAACGGAAACCTGCTGTAAACAATAGCAGCTGCCGTAAGCATTTGATGCATTGAAGATAAGCGGGCCATGTTTAACGCTGTTCCTTGTGAATGGTTAGTTAATGGTTTTAATGTTAATGTTCTCATACCAATTGAGAAGAAATCGCAAACCACTTGATGTGAAGAACATACAACCATAAGCCATTTAGTGCGTGTTTCAAAACTCATTCTTTGAGTGCTAACCAGCAGAATTGAAACTAAGGCTAATGCGTACCTTAGGAACGACCAGTTTGGGTTTTAGAAAGGTACTGGCACAAGAGAGGCTTTTGCTGACATGAGATTACTCACTGAATGATGCATCGACCACAAACAGAATGTATACGTGGCCTTCGATAGAGTTAACTGGGTGAAACTCCTAGAAGATCTGAAATCCATTGACTAGCGGCATTGATGGCTGATTGAGAGACTATACAGGGTGTTTAAAAATTTTATCCGATTTCTGAGAAATTTTTCAATAGTGATGAAAACTCATTTAGCTATCTACTACAAAAAATTCAAAAGCTAGAGTGGCCCCCTTTTTTTAAGTCTCTCTGGTACTGAGCAGGACAAATCTTTTGATGTGGAAAGTGGTACATTCTGCCAGGCTTTTTTCAACCCCGACTTTAATGCAGCCATTGTTGTGAGCTCCGCATCTTGGTAAGCATCTTGATCAATGGTACTCCACAAATTTTCGATAGGGTTGAGGTCAGGCAAGTTAGCGGGCTATTCTTCTTTCTTCACGAAAATCGGTAGGTTTATTTTTACACCAGTCTTGGGTTGCCTTGGCGGTGTGCGCTGGAGCCCTGTCTTCGACAAACAACATCGATCCTTACCTGGAGAAAAGCTTTCTCTTTGTATGTTCTCCAGTACTTGATTTTCTTGCAAGAAGAGACTTGATCTCTTTTTCTAGAATTTTTTTTACAGTAGTCTGCCATTAAAGTTTTCCCTTAAGGGAGAAAGTGCAGTGACATCAAGCCACAACCGGTCATACCACCCCAGATCATCCACTTTGCACTGCCTTTGATTTGATACACTGGGGGAACTTGGCTCTCTTGCGATCCCCAAACGGCATCATTTTTTGGGTTGGGGAGATTAAATAAATACTTCAGGCACTCATCGCTAAAAGAAAATTTTTCCATTCATCAGCTGTGAGATGTTTATATTTTCGAGCGAAATCCGTTGTTTGCTGCTCAAGAGTGGTTTCTATTGACGCTTCAATGGTCTCCATCCTTTTTTGGTCATGTATCTCCACGCTGTTGATGAAGGTCCTAAAAGTCCTTTACTTTTAAGCTTTTTGCTGATTTCTCTGGAAGACTCAGCGGATTTGTCAAGCACTTGTGGTCTGCCTTTTCATCGAGCTCACATGGAAACCCAATCGGAGCTTTTATTTAAAATTCTTGCATTTTCTCTCGTTGACACTCCTTTAGAACTCAAAATAGCTGTCTGATCTCCCAATTGTATGGCTGGAATCTACTGTATATCAGCTTCTGACAACTGGAAGCCATTTTCGTTCATCTGTTTATACCTAAAGCAATACTTACAAACATTTGCACAAAAACGGCGGGAAAAAAAACATACACGACACTGGTTTTAGCCTTTTTGCAGGGATTTTTCTCTCACATATTTTTTAGGCTGTAATTATAAAAACCACATGATGGATTAGTAAAATATGTAAACATTTCCGAGATATCAAACAAAAAATGTAAAATCTTTATAAATCTTAGCAAAATAATTTTTTCAAAGTGTTTACGAACTTTTGAAATACCCTGTATATTGGGACAAAAGGCAAAAGTAGGGGTGAAAGATAGGCTAACAAACACATGTCGTGGCACAAGACAAGGATGCTCACTTTCTCCTACACTTATTAAATGCTGAGGCTATGTTAAGAGATGCTCTAAGCGATGTGAACGAAGGTAACTGAGTGGAAGGCTATCTCATCAAAACAATAAGGTATGCAGATGATCAAGCAACATTAGCGAACTCGGTTAATAGACTTCAGCACATGATGGATAAATTGCTGAAAAAACGTGTCAGAGTCTTAGTTTGCTTGTGTTGGCTATATAAAAAAAGGTAAAGTGTTGAGTTTTCTAAAGTAAACATGTCTGTTTTGTGTGAGGCAAAATGGTGAACGGTCATTGTCATGTCGTTGTTCTTTATGCTGACCTTCATGCTGTACTTCGTCGCACTTTTCTGCAATTTAAACATCATGTGCTGAAGGCCGTATATAAACTGAAAAATGGCTTATTTCTCGAATTCTCTGTCTGCTATACGTTTAATTTGTGCGTCTTTTTCTACTGTACTTTATATACTTGCATAAAATGCCACAAAGAAATAGGATTCCTATGGAACGCAGACAGCAAATAGTCTGTGCTTTCAAGCATGAAGCTGGTGATTTCTTGTTAGACTTCGCTTCGGGAGCAAATGTAAGTATCTTTTGTAGTTTGTGCGACGCGATCAAATTGACCGACACGGCCACATGCACGTAGCCATTTTGTCCACTGGAAAAATTTCCAAATTTCCAAGTACGATTTCAGCTGGATTTTACTTGGTTTTTACCTGGATTTTCGTAGATATCCAAACCTGGAAAAATTGCAATTTTTCCAGATTTGGTTTTTATTTTGTATTTTGCAATATCCAAAATTGGAAAATTATGCAATACCAGACTTGGTTCAAGTACAATCCAAACTTGGATTTACTTTATCACAAGTTTGGATTGTAAGATAAACAGACCTGGAATTAGGTATTACAAGAATGGATTTCTCAAAAGCCATTCTTGGATTGTAAGATAAACAAAACTGGAATTAGGGTTTAACAAAACTGGATTTCTTAAGAGCCATTCTTGGATTGTAAGATAAACAGGACTGGAATTGGGGTTTAACAAAACTGGATTTCTTAATAGCCATTCTTGGATTGTAAGTTAAACAGAACTGGAATTGGGGTTTAACAAAACTGGATTTCTTAATAGCCATTCATGGATTGTAAGATAAACAGGACTGGAATTGGGGTTTAACAAAACTGGATTTCTTAATAGCCATTCTTGGATTGCAAGATAAACAGAACTGGAATTGGGGTTTAACAAAACTGGATTTTTAAGAGCCATTCTTGGATTGTAAGATAAACAGAACTGGAAATGGGGTTTAACAAAACTGGATTTCTTAATAGCCATTCTTGGATTGTAAGATAAACAGACATGGAGTTTGGTCTTAACAAAACTGTATTTATTGTCAACTAAATAACTGAATTTTTTGTTTACAGCAGTGTATTTTCTCTTACAAGCATTGGATTGGAGGATCAATAGACTTAATACCTGACCATTTAAATACATAGATTTGTATAACTAGGTCCACTATGTCTTATAATCTTCAATAATTTTTATTGTGCAATCTTTGACAAGTAAACAACAGTTTAAGACTTCAATCTAACTGAACCTTCCAAAGAACTTCCATACATGGTGTGCAGAAATGCCTCAAAAGAAACTGACAATATTTGTTCAACAGTTAACTTGTTGACCTTGATACTCCTGTTTTTATCCCAGTTGACGAGTAATAACATTGTAACACAAGAGAATGTATATGCTTACAGGTACACTGCATTGTCATTATTTGTGGCATATCCTTTGTGATTACTATTGTTATCTTCTTCTGGAAAATGTTCATAAATGCACTAATACATGTATCTTCAAAGATGATTTATAGTTTAATTGAGAGAAATTTCACCTTGAAGTTAATAACTCTACATTCTTACAATTTTTTTCACAAAAAAGTTAATTATTAAAATATTAATAGTAAAAGAGGGTCTCCATGGGGGATACCTTTACCTTACTGTTGAAAGTTAACATTTCTGATCAGAACATCTGACAGTCGACTAAGAGGTAATTCTGATTGGTCACTTGATTGACATTTTAGAGCTCAATTTTATCTAATTTTAATGGTGGGTGGGAATATTACAGTCATTTCACTGTTACTGGCAGCCACAATACTCCTCCAGTAATAACAAGATAATTTGCTCTAATAATTCCAAATCAAACTTATGTAAAAATTGAGGCAAAATTATTCCGCTAATCACTTAAACTTTCAGTAAGGAGAAACTGAACAAAACCCTGATACTCCGGTCCTTTTATAACAACAAGAGGATTTGCTTTTCTTATTCCAAACCAAACTTGTGTAAAAATTTAAGCAAAATCATTCTGCTTTTCACTTAAACTTTCAGCAAGGAAAAACCGAAAAAAAATTGATACTCCGGTCCTTTAATAACAACAAGAGGATTTGCTTTCATATGTAACAACCCTTCTGAATACTCCTCCAATAACAAGAGGATTTGCTCTAATATAAATATTCCAAACCAAACTTAAGGGAAAATGAAGACAAAAATTTCCCTGTATGAAAAACCGAAAAACTCAACAAATAAATTCCCCAGAAAATGTTGTGTTATTGTGAAAATGTTTCAAACTGTCAATGGACATCCTCCATTGAAACATAAACAATTTGAGGTGATATAACTAATAAATTTATCTATGAAAAAGGTTTAAACCTTAACTGTAACATCCTCCCTTGAAACATTATTTAACTCAGTGGTCACTAGCACTAGACCTTTTTCAATAAGTGTACTCGCAATTGCTCTGACGTGCATGTTCTTGTCTTTATTTCGGAGAAGTTTCAAACTGAATTCTCGGGCGAGTGGCTTCAGGTCCTTGTCCAGTTTTACTTCATTCATTGTAGTCTTTCCCAACCAAACAAGAAGCACAGCTTCAGCCGATGACAAAGTCAGATCTGAAATATTCGAGAAAAAAAGATGTTCCTTTGCTCCACCTTTCTCTTTACAGCTGGGTTAAAATTAATTTGAGTAATCCCTCAAGTAAATGCAGGACTGTGACTGTAATTTTATTTTATGACATACCGTACTTGTAAATATGGCATTCATATTGCTGTTTACATCGCAAATAAAGTTTCTCTATTAAGTTTAGTACAAGACAGATTGTCAAAAAGAGTCATTTCAGTTTAAAATTTGCACTTCTTCGAAACACGCTTAACATTTTTTAAATGCAAAATCCCTTCCGTGTATAAGCCCCCCCCTCCCCCGAATATAGGCCCCAGGGCTTATTTTTTAGCAAAAAAGCCCTTTGAAAAATATAAGCCCCGGGGCTTATTATAGAAAATTATGGTATTTCGAGGGGTTCAAATCTCAGAGCGGTGTTTTTGTTGCGATAAGTATGAGTGCCGGGGTTTACACGGAGCAGATTATTCGTTTTGTATTATATATATATATCTTTAGTACATGTATTTCTTTGAGTATAAAATTTGGATGTAAGGTATTTTTTTGCAGGTGTAAATTTCAAGCGTGGGTATTTTTTTTGGTTTTGCCATATGAGGCTCCGTCGGACCCCTAACCCCCTCCCCTGTCATGAATTTTTTTTAGTACCACCCTGGGGCATGCACATCCTATTCAGGGATGGGTCAATAAATACAAATGAGTACCCACAATGGTGCCACAGTGTTGAACAACAACTTGCCTCAATATAATTTAAGAAAACAAAACATAGTTGGTTTGGGTCAGGCCATTAAAAAAAAAATTGTTAGCATCCCTGCCCGACCCTTAAAAACGGCCCGACCCGATTTTTTTTTTAATTTGAAAAGGGGAAAAACATGCGAAAACGATCCCGGAATGGCTAGTTAGGTAAGTGTTGCAATCTTTAATATTAAAATGAAGCAACTAGCCCAATATTTGGACAAACCACAATATGGACTAGCAGCTTCACTTTATGTACCCACAAATACTTGATTTATTCCCCAGTTTTCTACCATCTATCAAAAAAAAAAAAAAAACCTCCCGCCCTGCCCTACCTCTTCAGAAAAAAGGATGCTAACCATTTTTTTTTCATTGGCCTTATGTCCAGATGGCAAGTATACCTTACCTTTGTTAAAGTAGTCATCCAGTTGTGTTGCCTTGCATGCATTGTCAGGGCTGTTTTCTCCAATTGTGCTAGATGAATCAGTTTCACTTTGAGAAGATGATGACCTTCTCATATCTGTTTCCTTTCTTCTTCGTTCGTCCATATGTTTTCTTATTATTTGAGAGATGGCATTGCTCCCCAAACCAGCCTTCTTAAAGGTATAGTCCTCATCTTTTGAAAGGGTCTTGACTACTTTGTGAAATTCTGTCATTCCTCGAGGGTTGTTTCGGAACCTCGGAGCTGGTACATCTTCCGGCCAGGTCTTTTTTAAGTAGTTTGAAATTTTCTTTTTCCTGCAAATAAAACATATGAATTTATTTAAAGATGCAATTATTTTTATATTTTTACATTATCTTGCTATAATGTGAGTTACAGTCAAACCCGTAAAACCATGAATACTAGCAAATTATTTTTGAAATTATTGTTTCCCAGCCAATCAGACAACGTTTTCATTCTGCACTTGTCGGGTCAAACCGCAAGGTCGCGTCCGTTAATGACATTTTGGCTAGAAGCTTGCACGTGATTGGCTAAGAAGCACATTCTTGAAATAAATATCAACGTTCACGGTTTTATGGGTTTGACTGTAAATGTATCACACCTTTTTATCAGTTTGCTTCAATAAATATAAGGCTTTGTTGATCAACATCCAAATCTCCATAAAGCTTAACACATATTGTAGAACTTATTCAACGTGAATATAAAATTGAAATCTGTGAAATCTACTGAAAATACTGTTAGTGCAATCGGTGGGAAACATAGTCTTGTAAATAATTAATCCGATCTGATCGATTTTTTAAAAACTGAATTTTCGGTGGCCACTGCCCAACTTCGTCAGAGTTCTGACAACAAATGGAACTCTGAGGAAGGATTAATTATTTACAAGACTGTGAAATCTATTGACTTACTTTGTGTTATAGATTGACCTATCAACACTTGTTAATTGATTTTTTTCTGCATTCGTCAATAATCTGTCCAAAGAGGAAAAATCTACAGGACCTTCCACCTTATCTGTTTTGAAGGGAATTCCTAAAATAAAGATCAGGTTTATTAATATTTGATAGCACATACTAAAAGCAATACAGCTACTTGATACAACTATACACCCATCAACATCTTTGGAACTAACATATAGTCATGAGAACAGAAAGATTCAAATGAAAAACGGGCATGATTGCTGAATACCCCTGCGCACGTCCCGTTCTAAAGAAATATATGCGCAGTAGATTCGAGAATAGTGGGGGGGGGGGGTATCCTGCAACTGCTCCGAAAAATGCAAGCTTAAGTACTTAAACTTAACGCTGGCTGTTGTCTGTTTTAAAGCTTGCATGATATTATTCTGAGCATGTGTTCCCTTCACAGTTTATGCTTAGACAACAACTTAAGCCACCAACATAACACTATAAGCAAGGGAATTTCAGCAGTGACCAGTTGGCCATTGAATTGTTAAACTGAAATATTAAAAAAAATTAAAACTGTTGAACAACTTAAAATAAACACAGAAAAGCCAACAAGGACCATGGATGGGCAAAATAAATTGAAGATTGAAGCAGATTGCTCTTGGGTAAACTTGAAAATGTCAGCTCGGTCAGATCTCAAATCTATTTCTAAAAACGTAAGTTCACTTAATTAAAAATGCAGCTTAATGAATATAGATACACAATGTACCTGCACTGGGTCCTGCACCGAGTTGGTTTATTTTCTCCAAGAATTTTCCTTGCTTGCCAAGCGTAACAAGCCCTAGCCTCTCCATAGCACTGCTGCTTTGTACAGAAGTCGTTAAAAGTATTCGTCCATCTATCTCCTCCTCTTCAAACTTTTCTGCGATAGCTTCGCTTCCGAAAGTCTTCAGCGCCCAATCCTTGACTTCGGCGACTGACCATTCTGATAAAAGGGAAAATGTTATTATTTAGACTAGGATTGCATAGCTATCTAAAGCAATTAAGAAATGATTGAAGAAAACCACTACTAACCTTCAGTCTTGCTAGGGGAAGCTTCGAAAGCGGCAAACTTTTGGCGGGCGTTTTCCCGCGTCAGTTTCACAGGCAAGTCTAACTTTGCCGTCGATTGAGACAACACAGAAAAGGAATCCTCAGAGCTAACCGATTCTGTGTCGGCTGCACCAGATTCATCAATTACATCCATGGGTTCGTGTTCTTCACTTTGCGTTTTTAGGGACACAGAACCTCCTGGTGAACTAGTTAATAGCGGCAGTTTCTTCCGAAACGAATCTCCCTTACTACTCGCCATCTTGAAAGTGTCGGCGACAGCATTGCAGCAGTGGATTATATAATGAGTGACAGCGCCTTTGATTGGTTTTTTTTTCGCGCCATTGCAACGTTATGAAAATAATGTTCGGGCCCAGTGACAACGCCACGTACCTATTTGGCAGGAGACTGGAAACGATCATCAATCCAAAACATGGTGGACGGGATGGCGGTTTTGTGCGGTGGAGGAAACCTGGATACACTTGTGCAGAATTAATGGCAGACGATGTTGATATTCCATCATCTCTTTGCCACTGTTCCGATCGTCAAGCCGTCCATGTGCATTGTTACTGTGGAGTTTGTAATGGTAAAGCTGTAAATTATCGTACGCAAATATCGCATCTCAAATTGAGTGCATCTAGTAATGGAACAAAAAGAATCAGAACCGAAGAGCAGCACAAAGGTGTACTTGCAGCAAGTATTAGTTGTGATGGAGATGGAACTGAAGTAATTGGTAAGTTGGGCAATATAGTGAACAAGCTTAAAAGGTCTTGTAAATGATCAGCTATGGATAAATTTCTTGCTTAAACTAAGGATAATAATAATTTTAAATTGCATGAAAGTAGGCTAGGATTAGCTATAGTTAATATCGTAGGTTAGGTTGGAAGATTTTACTGATGAATTTCTGACCCTAGGGGTTTTTTGGCCACCCTTGTGTAGGCTTGTTTAAATGGCTTCAACATGTACAGTATATATTTGTTTTACTGAAATAGAAAAGGGCTGAAAATGTAGTGCTACAATCTTGGACAAAAGGGTTGAGACAAGATACTAAATTTTAAGCTCAATGCACATGAAAATTTATTGCCCCCGGCCCACCCCCTGTACAATGTTGTTCAAATGTTGAAATAATTTTTTGTACAATCCAACAAAAAAACAACAACATTGAATGGGGGGAGGGGGTTTACAATTTTTTTAGTGGATAATTTTAAGGTTTTTTAAAGTAATATTTATTCTGGTTTTAATGTGTCAGTGTGAAAATGTCTCAACTAGTTTTTTTTCAAGATTGTAGGTCTTAGAGGGGGATAAAGTTAGTAGTAGGAAATGGGTCAAATGAGAAATTTTTGTTTTTGTTTTTGTTTTTCTCCAGAAGCTGCTGGCCTTTGTGTTCAAGGCCCCATCGGAAATGAACATGGGACATTTGAATTTGAATTTCAGGAAGTCTCTCATGCTGGAAGTAATTTGAATGCTTCAAGGAACTCATGTGAAAGAGAGTTATCTGGTTCAGCAAATGCAGAGGAGGAAAATGCACTTGACAATTTGGTCGAAGCTATTGTAAAATGTATCTTTGAGTCGCTTGACATCACACAGGATACTGGAGCATCACTGAACACATTTCAAGATCTACTTGTGTTTGCTCGACATATGTTTTGCAGAGGTCGTGGACTAGAAGATGAAGATGAATCAATCAAAGCAGTGTGGCCGCATGATTGGGA
>JAPEIX020452652.1:0-13581 GCA_026122405.2 Zoanthus sansibaricus
TAGCCAGTTGTTTATTGCCTATACGTAGTGAGATTTACAACTGTATCGATAAGAAAATAAAGTTTCCATTATTATTACTGAGCTTTATTTCACTTAATTATAGGTAGTTTACCACAACATACTTTTGAACAACAACAATCAGTGTTGTCAGATACTCAGAGTCAAGCACAAAGTCTTCTTTCTTCACAAGATCTCCAATATTTCTAGTTAATAAGCTTCCTCTAAAAAATAAAATAAAAACACATTTTCTCAACTGAATACTAAAAAAAGTAGATAGTCTTATCAGGACGAGTTCTCTTCTGCCTACTCTATGTCTGGAGAAACGTTATCACAACCAGTGGACAGGTGACTCACTGTGCTACACTACAGAAAATAACAGGCAACACTTCATTGCAATTTTGCAATCCTGCTTGCAATCTAGTTTTATTGCATTTCTGTGCAAGCCATGCAAACTGATAATCTTTGATGGTTAAGAGTTTTTTGGCTATGAGGTACTGAATCTTCTTCTTCTTATATTTATAGTATAATTCACTGTCTTTAAACCCTAAAAAAATGTTTGTCTCTGACTGGATGATTAACATTGAATTTTTGTTTAATTTGTGTGATTTTAATGCAGTACATGCACTGTATCAGGGCAGCCATTTGGCATTTGCTACGGAAGCCCTTGGCCAATGCTGTATTGTTCCCAGATTGGTGCACAAGTTATGGCCACAAATTGCCTGAGTGTCCCTTTTCTGTTGGGTGCTGCTGTGCCTTTAAGAGAAGATGTTAAAACATGGCGTATTTTTCTACTAATACTGAATCAGCGGAAAGTGATCAAATTGTATATTGAGGTGATGGTAAAATAAGGAACACAGATAAATTTTGTGAGCCATCTAAAACTACCAATACCACCACATCCTCTACAGAGATCTCCGTAAGCCCTGGCGACCGGCAAAAATAGCCGGCTAGTCGTCCTGGCCACGCTGGCTACTTAGATCCAACTAAAAAAATAAACAAATACTTTGCTTTGCATCCTTTATGTTTTGTGTGCCTTTATAAATTCCTCTGCCGGCTACTCCATCTTATTCTCCTTCTACTCCAAAATTTAGGGAGAACCCTGCTCTAACATACACACTACAAACACTTCCACATGACAACCACTAAATATCAAGGGTCTTGCCTTATGCTATTGAAAAAATGTTTGATATGACTGGCTTTAGCAACATATTTTTGGCAAAAATCTTGAGGCCAAAATGACCGTAGCACTAAAATTAGAGAAATGAAGGCCTAATGTATCAAAGGCTAATAATAATCAATGACATTAATAGTTAACTTATTAATACAGATTATCTTTAAACTGGATTTCAAATCACGTCAGTTGAATTTCAAATAAAAAAATTAGACTGAGGGCTGAAAGCACAAAATTGTTTGATATTGACAGGCAACAAATGAGTTGAAAATTCTCTGGTAATCACAAACTTCACACAATAAACTGCAGTAATTACACAGTTTGCAAAAAAATATAACATTGTGAACTGTACATTACCTATCAATTTCTCGAAAATCTTCAAAAGGCTTTAAAATTGTATTTTGGCAAACATAAAAACTAATCATAAATGACTCCAACATGCTCATACTGTATACTAGGCAAAATGACAAAAATTTTCAGTCCCAGCCAGTTATCAACATCCTACTTCTCCTTACATAACACATACAAAATAAGTCATTTGGTAATGAGAAAATGAGAATTGATCAACTAAAGCAACTTACTGAAGATTAAAAGTAAAATTCTCTCAAACTTGTTCACTGAAAAATATAGGCTAAGTTGGGAGAATTTATAACTATACAACTGGGACTGAAAGGGTTAAGAGCTATCCTTAATCTTAATACTCACGTAGCTTTTCTTTCAAGTGATGCCAAAGTGCCTTTGATTGTGTTATAAGCATGTGACTTTGTTTTTAGATCATGCTCTATCTGTGTCACTTGCTGAAAGGATAAAAGTTAGAACAATTTACACCTCTTAGTTTAAAAAAAAATTGTTTTGACAAAATTATAATTATTATGAAAATACTGACAGAATAAACTTAATATTATACATTTGAGATTTTAAAAACCTTCTTAAATTTTACAGTGCTCAATGGCACAAAGTTCAGAGCTGTAATGTGTAGTAAGTGAATCACAGCAAACTTAACTCTACATTTTCAAAGCCACTCAATGCAAATTCACGGTATAACTTTTCTAAAGGAGCTGCATTGGTGGCTTTGAAAACTTAAAGTTTGCTGTGCTCCACTTACTACATAAAATTGAAGTTATATCATAATTATAATGGTAACATTATACAATACATTTATTAATATATATAACAATCAAAGGAATAAAATAGATTGAAGTTGGTAAAATAAAAGTACATACTGTAAATGTGCCAAACTGCTTAACAAACAACAACAACAACACCTTGCTTCCAAAAGAAAAAATAACAAGAACGTGAAAACAAAAAATAAGAACAAGAGCAAAAAATTAAGATGATCAAGAAAAAAGGAGAACAAAAAAACTAGAACACAAAAGAAACAAGAAAAAGAAGAACTAAAGAACAAAAACATTAAACAAAAGAACAAGAACAAAAACAAGAAAAACAAAACAATTATATTAATACAACAAGTGGAGACACAACAAAGTGGCGCAAATACTCCATTGGCAACTTGAGAAGCTGGGTGTGGGGAAACGACGAGAAATGGTACAACCATTCGCCCGAGTGTGTCTGAGCCAATAAATAGTAAGATTTTATGGTACTTCATATCCAGGGCGCTCTAGTCTAAAGGTTAACAAGCAAGGTATTGTAATCACTAGAAGCTGCTTTGTTATTGATGTTGCCTGCTCATTTACCCAAGTTAGTGGAAAGAAGAAAGTGAAAATTGATAACTATCATGACTTAAAAATACGGAAATAATAAATATTTTCCTTTCCAACGCACTCATCCGAAAAAATTGGTGTTTTTGCCCTGGGCAGAACTCGAACCCACGGCTCCCTGATCACTAGTCGGGCGTGCTAACCACTACACTATCGAGGACCACCACGCTGGCAACGTAGCAGAAACAGAAAACGTAGCACATTTCCAACGCACTCATCCCGAAAAATTGGTGTTCTTGCCCTGAGCGGGACTCGAACCCACGTGGGATGAGTGCGTTCGAAAGAAACATTTTTATTATTTCCATATTTTCACTGTACGAGTCTTTCCCAGCTTCGAAAACATGTATTTATGACTTAAAAAGAAAAATCACAAGAAAATGGAAGCGTGCAAAGGTTGTGGTGGTACCCGATATGATCTGGACATGAGAAACGCTCAAAAGAGGTCTCAAAACACGGGTAAATGGTAAAGAAATGGAGGAAGATCTAGGTCTGTCACAGATAGCATGCATACTGAAGTCGGTGCGTATTCTCGGAAGAATACTGGGGTTTGGCCCGGGAGGTGGTTCTTTGTGAAAAAGAAACGTCTTCAGCCGAATAATAAAACATTACAGAAACAACTATTTGATTACTGTTCCAAGAAAGAAATGCTTCAATTGATAATTGGGTTAATTAGTGAATTAGTGAAAGAAAGAGATGCTTCAATTGTCAATATGCCCGACTGAGCAAATGACAACAACAAATAAAAGTTTGCCCAAATTTTCCTTAATGTGACGGAAAGGATTCAAAGACAAACCTGCCCGACTGAGCAAATGACAACAACAAATAAACGTTTGCCCAAATTTTCCATAATGTGACGGAAGGGGTTCAAAGTCAAACCTGTTGTAGTTTTAATGAAACAATTATTCGCCTCCTCAGGCTTAGAGAATGCCTGGATGGCGAATATTTACCAGATATTCACTTTGACTCCGGCGAAAAATTGTTAATCATTAATAATAAACGTTTTCTTTAAATGACAATTGGTTGATTTCGGTTAGTTGACACTTTTGTTTCATAAGACATGAAAACAGCAAGCATGTGAATGACCAGCCTGAAAAAGATCGTTTGAAGTACTAGATTGTTCAAGTTCTGACAGTGGTTGCATTTATGATCTATCAAAACTAAACAAGCAGTATAATTTCACTTGAGCAAAATTGTTTGCTTAACTTTCTGGTGTTTGTGTATTAGTCTTAATGATCTTTAGTTTCACTTACTCTTTAACATGACGTAAATATTGATCTGGCGAGGTCCTCCAAGGCCAAAGCGACACCCGCTAGATCTTCCCAGCCTTTTGAGAAGCCTTTTACTGTTGGTCGCAAAACAAATCCCTCTTTTCATCAATCCAAAATTCATACGTCCCCTTCTGTAAGCTAATGCAGCACATTTTCTGACAGCACGTTTTCCATATTTGCGCAAATTGGCAATTTTTATTCTCTTTAATCCTCTTTCACTGGCTCTATAGCAGCCTAACTGTCTGATGGTTATTCGGGTTGGCTGTGGTCGGGGGAATGGGACTGGACCAAGACCTAAACAAAGAGTTACAGTACAATGACATTTATTGACAACTCTCGCATTAGCAAAATTGTCTCTGCTTTGAGGAAACTAATATATTTAGATTTGTCTTTGAATGTAATTAGAGTTGGACGCGAGCTCGAACAAATCTCATTTTTGAAACTAAAATTATTTGTTTCGTTTAGGAAGACCGACGATAAAAGGTAAAAATGTATCACTAACTTTTTCACCACTGCAATATGAACTTACTAGTTCCCCCCGAACTCCTCCCCTCCTTACACACAAGAAGGCAAACAGGAATAACATATTCCACATGGAAGTGCAAAATAAAATGAAAACGGTTGATAGTCAATAAGTTCTAATTATTGGACCCAACGCATTCTATTTTAAAAGATAGATGACAGTACTTTTAAATTCACGATGTTTTGGTATCTTCATGGCACCATTATCAAATGAAAACTAGCTTTTTAAATCATTGAACTTGCATAGACTAATACTTAATAAAAAGATATTGCTATTGTATAAAGCTCAGCATATACAGAATAGTATATACCACACAAGTAAATAACACTTTTCGCGCACGCTGATTGGCTAGCTCGGAGGTGATTAGCCGAGTACTATTCACCTCCGAGAAGCAGAAGAAAAACAAACTGGTTCCCGTTTCGCTTCTGTTTCAAAATGTCACATATGAAGTTACTCTTTGGTCCACTATTTATTCAGCTTAAGTGGTATATACTAATAAAAATAATTATTCAACTCAGTGTCCATAAAAGTGGTGGATATTAATATCTACCACTATTCACTTCCACTTCGGTGAATAATTGTTAATTATATTGTACATTTAGAGAGAGTGTTTTTCTATCTCACAAAAAACGTTGCAAAAATCAAAAAGTTGTTACACTTTTTAAAATATCAAAAATGATTATTGATGGTATTGGATATAAACTATGTTCGATCATGATTTATTCACAGCTTTTTTGACTGAAGAAAAACATCAATAACGAAATAGTTACGAAACTCTCTCTGAATGTACTAAGTGAGTCGGTAAATGTTACTCAATGAAAATTCAATTGATTAAAGTAATTCACATGTTAATCCATTTTTTATCTGATAATAGACCTTTTTCATAAGTGGCGACTACTTAAATATTCTTTTGTCTGAATTCAAATTGGCCTTACTCGTCTCGTTTGGGGTAACATAATCTTTTGAATTTTCAACTCAAAGACGAAGCTATAGCAAGGCTTATTTAAATAAATACAAAAGAATTTAGAAATAGTCGCCATTTATGAAAGTGGTCTATGGAGTCATGAAGACACCAAATAGTCGTAAATTAATAACTAAAATTAGTTTCTCTATCTTGTATGATACTATGCTTTTCAGAGCAAAAATTATCAAGAATAACACATTCTTGTACTTTTGAATATACTAATTTCATGTTAAAACCTAATACATTTTCATATTACCTCTTGTTCTTACCTCTAAAGCATTTTTTACTTATATAACGTAACTGTCTTGCTGTTAAAGCTTTGCTGAAGAACTGTGCACAAGATATCATGCCACGGAAATACCTTCTGTCACCTTGTACAGCTCCAAGCCGTACAGCAAAGTTAGTAGCAAGACGGATTCTACCAATAAACTTACGAGCCACAAACTTATTGTTGACAAAAAGTCTTGCCACACCAGTCCTACGACGATATGTTGCCGCAACAAAGTTCCATCCGGTTCTAATATTTCGACGAGTCGCAAGTCTCCCCGTGAAACGACGACGTCCGCGCATCGGTAACTCTAGAAAAACCATCTTTGGAGTAATGAACCATAGACGGACACCTCGACCACGGGGATTATAGTTAAAAATAGGACCGGCGCTACCTTTGTTAAAAACCCAAGCTCCAATAGTTATAGAGCCACCGCGCGTACCGACGTCTAGAGGGCCTCCTCGACGATTTGGAATCTCCACGTAACTATTTTGCTTGCCAAAGAAAATTAAAGAGCCACCAGGTTTTCCATCGGGGCCAGGGCTGAATCGAACGCTGCTCCCACGTGCAGGTGGTGCTCGTCTTAGGACGTCTTTAAGCCCCTTTCTTCGGGTGAAAGGGTATAAGGCGAGCGGCCGTAAAAATCCTGAATGAGAATAAAAAAACCCGTACTCAGAAGTCATGTTTCTGGTAACTATGTATATATGTATCAGAGATGACCAAATTGTCAAGCGGAGTGCTATGAAACAATCATATTAGCTGGAGCCTGTACAAGTAAACAAGAATTGATGGACCAAATATGTTTCAAACTCGTTTTCAGAACTGTTTCTTGAAGTTAAAGGTTCACCTGCTAAAGGTAGGCGACTATGAAACAGATTTAAGCAATGAATCATATTTTATTCTTCATATACTACTTCAAGAAGTACGCTAGTGAAAGGACACATCATTATATGTCAAACAGACCAGGGCTTGAAACTTGTGTTTTTTGTTAGTATCCAAGTGGATACCAGCAAAATAGAATTTGGTATAACTCCTTAAAACGAATCCCAGATTTGAATACTAAATGCAGCGCTACGAAAGAAAACACCGTTTTTGAAATGCTTTTTCAAATATACTGCCAATATCCGTAGACATTCAAGTTTGGAAACATGCCGAGCTCCTAGATGAGTTTTTCCCATTGTAATTTCTAAATTTCCTAGTATCCATTTGGGATACCGCGCTTGTGATACTTAGTATCCAGAGTTTAAATTTGGTATCCCATGGGTGTCGGGCAGATAGGCAGGCAGATAGACAAACAGACAGACAGACAGACAGAAAGGCAGGTAGGCAGTCAGATAGATAGACAGATAGACCGACAGATAGATAGAGTTGCGGCAACCATCTTCAAGTGACTGATTATCTAAACGAAAACGCTAAACTAAACAGCGCTGTAGCGCCAACTTTATATACAATTTTTAAACAAACAATACTTACGATAACTTGGCAGGGGCTGCGGGCGACCTGCATATTTATATAAAAAAATACAGACAAATCGTTAGTATAAAACGCATCAGGCTGGCAAAAAAAATTAATGACTTTACTCTCCTTGAATTCTTGTTAGGCCTGTCCACAAGTTGCTAGTAAAATGGCAAAAAGTTGCTAAAAATCTGCAAAAAGATGCTCAAAAGTTGCCCATTTGCCAGCCACGATACTCAATAAGGGTTATATACAAGCGTCAAATGGCAACAGATACACGGGATTTGTCCCTACAAAATCAACCTGATCAACATAACCCGATTAAAAACTTATAATCAAGACATCTTCCCACATTTAAATTGAGCACAGCATATAATTCTTTTACTGCAAAACTTGCTATTAATTTCTTCTCCCTTCATTTAATCTCTACTTCACGTAATACCAGGCGAAAGGTTTGCAGCACACACCCCTGCCTCCTGAAGGACGCCAACCGCCTAGCGTTAAACTTTTGTAATGTTGCAAAACGCTTTGCCATCACCTAAAAACAAGTTCTTTGGCTGTAAAATAAGCATTATTTCTCTCTTTAATACCAATAAAAATATAAAACCTTCAAAAGGTGAAACAAAAAGCTGCTACAAGAAAGAAAGTTGCTCGAAGCAGAAAAAGTTGCTCGCAAGTGAAAAAGTTGCCAGAAAAAGAAAAAGTTGCCCAAAAGATGCTGCGCAATTTGTGGACACGCCTAGTTCTTGTAGGTCAGTGGAAAGAGCGCCAGGCCGATGTTCGGGAGGTCATTAGTTCGAATGATATCGGGGATGATTTTATTGTCCCACGCTTGTTTCATGTTGATTAATTCACCTTTCACAAACGTTTACCAATTTTACAAACCTTAATTGCAAAAGAATTCTACAGATTATTGTAGGGAAGAGAGGAACCCGTATTAACTTGAGAAGATGAGAAAAAAACACTATCAGATTAACTGACCGCATAAAGATATTTCAATAGTAACAGCTATTCCCAAAAATCTTCCTTTTTTCGAATCTTATTGCAAGAAAATATAAATGAAGGAAAAAAAACATGAAGTGCAGGTGTCGTTTAATTGAAGGGTAGAATTAATAATATAGATAATTTTATAATAATATACTTACGCCGCAAACACGATTTTCCAGCTAATGCAATGTCACGACTCGATAACGCTTTAGCGAAAACCTTTACACACGCAATCTTTCCTTTGAAGTATCTTCGATCACGATTTCGTGCACCAAGTCTTACCGCTGCATTAGTGGCGAGCCGTATCTTACCAACCATTCTCTTAGATACAAACTTGTAGTTAATAAAGAGTTTTGCTATTCCGTTTGCTCGGTTATACGTTGCTGCGACTAGATTCCAGCGACGTGGACGGAAGAAGCGTCTGGATGCAAGAGCTGTTGTGAAATGTAAACGCCTTCGAGTTGTGAAACGTACAAAGGCCACATTTGGCCGAACCATCCACAGATGTACCCCCCAGGCGTTTGGGTTGTAGTGGATGAGCGGTCCGCTTTTGCCAGTATGCAGTACCCAAGCCATAAGGGTGATGGAATTCTTTGTGTCTAGAACACCTGAACCTTTTGGAATTTCAACGTAGCTATTTCGTCTACCGAAAAACTCAACAGCGCTTCCTGGCTTTCCTAGCGGGCCTCTGGTGAAGCGCACTCTACCAAACCTAGCTGGAAGGTTTTTACCTCGCTTTTCATGTCTTCCATACTTTTTGTTAAAAGGGTAAAAAGCTCTTTCAACTGAGGAAAAACAGCAACAATGAAATAATACTTTTTGTAAATGATTATCTCTTTGTCATATTTTTCATTAAACAAAATATAAAATTTTTCCTTTACGGCACTATATATAATACTGAAATTTTTAAGAGCTACCGCCCTTGAGTTTTATTGCGTATGTATATGTTGATCCTCATACAGAAATACATTAAACAATGTACGAATAAAATGAGGTATACTTTGAACAACTATTTTCTGGCGACATTCATAGTGGGTGATTTTCTAAGATAAAGCTTCGTCTATAAACAAATCCCAAAACATTATTTGACTAAAATAAAATTAATTTTTCAATAATAATTTACTGATAATTGTTTTGGCTCGACACCAATCGCTTAGTTTAGCTAACCCATCACTAGAAAGCGACAAAGTCACGTGAACGTAACATAACGGACGTCTTACTGGGCTTCTGTGGATATGAACATACAACATGTTCACCGGAACTGTTGTATCTGATGGTGACATTCTTTAGGTAAAAATCTTAGCAGCAATTCTTGCTTTAAAATCATATCCAACAGATTTCAGCATGTTCTACAAACAAAATAGTTAAGATACCGCAGAATTCATGACTTAGTTTGAAAATGAAAACCTAGAGCTGAAGATGAGTTTTCAATTTGTTTTGCAACCCAAGTGCATTGTAAGATCTAGGTATAGCAACTTCATGCTAATATAAAGTCATAAAAAATTACCCTCGTCTGACAACATGAATGGAAACATTTAGCACTTATTGACTGAGACCAAGGGAAACAGTATGTCTTGTGGTCCCGAGAACGCCGATGTTTCCCGAGGCAGAGCCAAGGTAAACATGGCCGTCGAGGGACCACAAAACATACTGCTTTCCCGAGGTAAAGTTTAATAAGTGTTTCGTTATAAACCAACTATCAAAGAACGACAAAAAGCAGCTTTTAAATAATTTTTATATTATTATTAGCCTTTTGGATGAATCCTCGGTTTAAAGATTTAAGTTTTGTTAATTGTTTTTTTGTCAAATACTTTTCACAGAAAGATTAAAAAGGGGTACATTACCTGGTCTAATTGGTCGGGGTCGGGGTCCGGGAGGTGCTGGGCCTAGTCAAGAGCAAAAGATTATGACACTCAAGAAGTGAGCGGATCCTTATTTACATTTTCCCCTTCATTAGCATATGTGCGCCAGTTTCTATTAAGGTTACAAAAACTGAAGCATTGTTTATTTAGAGTGATAGGTAAAATAAAGATCTTTCGAAAATATGAGAGTGATATGCTAAACACTGTTCCTGTGATCTAATGGAGAATTTACAGAGAATGTATGGCTCACTTTAACGGTTTTGCCACCCAGCTGTTTTTAGTATTTTGGAACCGCCATGTCTTTTTAGAAACTGCTTAAATAGCCTCAAAATTTTCATCTCTTTGTTAGTTGGACGAGCTTTCTCAAGTTTTAATCTCAAATCTTATTTATCTTTGTTCGTTAGCTACCTAGAGTTGTATGCTAATGAAGCAGAATGTAAACAATGACATCAGCAAAGGTTCGCCTATAGATACTAATGAAATTTTCACATTTTGTGAATGAAATTTCAAAATAACGGCCGCGTGTCTGAAAGGGGTGCTCTCTTGTAATTGGTTAGTCATGTTAGTAACCATGGCGACACCAACATCCTCACACGAAAGACAAAAATAGTATCTTCACTGCGCGCTATGAAGATATGATTCTTTAGCAAAAGGAGAAATCGTGGTATTTCATCAGTATTTTATACAATATACTATAAATATAACTAAAGTAGGTATACCAGACGGCTAAGCTCCCAAATATTAAAAAAAAAATTGCTAAAACTGTATATATATTTTGCTTCATCAACTAGGAGAAAGGCCTGGAAACAAGGTTGTTTGAAATTGGATCTTTTCAGAATTGGAAGGATTTCTTTAAACTGATGATATCTGAATTTTTCAATTGAGTCACGTTCGAGTTTTAAAGTCGTGGTATCGTAAGATGTGTTTCTTGATTCTGAAACTTTGAAATTTGTTTTTTCACGCTGTTTTTTTTTACCTCGTGGAGAGCTATATTAATAGCGAGGTTTAGAATTTCATGTCGTAAACAAATATAAGATTTTTTTTTGCTATCGATTTACGATCGTCTCAGGTTTGTCAGGCGCATTCATGCAATCGATAAAAGGCCGCTCATAATGCTCTTATTCGGCCACCAATAAAATACGTTGAATTTGTCACGTGATATTTTGGTGTTCGGCGTCTTATTAAAACGTGCTCAAAATTTCGGTTAAGCGAGTCAGTGTTAGTGTCTTCTCAGAGGGAAAAATTTATAGAGTTCCGCCATCGCCACAAGCGGATATAACAGACAATGGAGAAATATCGTTTTAGAACTGACAGGTTCATGTTTCTGACTTTCTATTGATACAGAAAAACTTCCTTACTCTACAAACTTTCGAATCCCTCTTTTAGCAGAATGGTTCAATGCTTCCATGGGGCAAAAAAAATGAAGTTGTAACACCTTAAAATGTATGCCACGGAATTTAAAATCACATAATTTGTAATATCATATCCCCGACTCAACACTCTACTTACTCCACGAGGACACCACAAGATGTCTTTGATTATATTTTTGAAGACTTCAGTTTTTTAAAATCCCACAGGCATGAAAAAGTTAGTAACGGGTATTAAAGAAAAGTGAGTATTTACCATTCTGAAGTAAAAGGTACAGCTTTTGTTTTGAAACACAGTCGTAACCTTAAAAAGCTTATGAATATAATTATGTGCGATTTAATGATAAATAATGAATATAATGAGAATGATCAACCTTGTTCCCAGGACATTTCTTTTGCTTGTCTGTTTTGGTGGCCGAAACCCAGAAGTCAAAAGAGAAGCCCTGGAAACTGGTTCGAAAATGATCAATATGCCATGTTGTAAGCGTGGAGAAAATGGGATCGAGTTAGGACCGCAAAGCATCTATAGATTCATTGGATGAGCAGAGGCGCCATTTTGTTTACGAACCGATTGGCCATCCAATCAATGCATAGAATTCTCTGCGGTCCCAACTCGAACCAAGTTTTTCGTTTAGAACAAGACGATTTGACAACGTTAAGGACAACAAAGGATTATGTAATGAATTGTTAAAGATAGTATGAATATAAAGCCATTTTAAAAGAATAATTGGCGATCGTCGTTTTTTTACTTGCGTTGAAACCCATCTGTCGCTTGGATTAATAACCCAAATCTTAATCCATCTGCGGAGCTTAACCAACGTGAGTCTGGTGCTGGTTGTGAATATTTAAGTATTCAAGACAAAATATTAAATATTTTAAATTTTTACGCACCCTACGAAATACTTTTGAATATATCAATTTATTATTTAAAAACAACTGGCCCCCACGTATTTGGTACACTTGATTTAAAGTACGATCACCAACTTTTTCTGTTCAGTGGTTTAATGTGTTCTTCATTAAGTAACGCCATTTGCTTCACATTGTCTCAAAAATCTGAATTAAATCTTTCCAGAGGGCATGGCAACTCCTGGAAAATTCACTTGCGGGGCTGTTGAAAGCGCTTCTGTCAAAGACTATCTTGTAGTGAATGGCACTACTTACGTAGACCTTGTTAAGACGGCCGTGAGGGGCCTAGAGGAAGAACTACGTGTCGAATTGAAAGGACGCGATCTCGAGGCTCTCTGCCTGTCGACGGTTTATCTCAAGTTTGATACACATGAATGGGGAATGTGTGGCTTTGTGGATTTGTCCGACCCGCGGGTCGCGCCTGAGAGACAGCTAACGTTCAGTGAACTTGGATCCCGGTTTACTACTGGTCCGAAAGACAAATTTGAACACGAAGAAGTGGTTGCAGTTAACTTTGAACTACCGGATATGGTTGAATTTGTCCGTGAGAATTTTGAAAATTTCGCCAGTTCTGGTAAGTTGGTTGTTGTGAAAGTCCTTCAGTCATTTTTTGGAGTGGCAGCAGTGGAACGCATTTTTAAAGCGTACGTTTGACGATATCTAATGTAAAAGAAGTCTACTCAGAATGCTTTTATGCGAAGACTTTTTTATATGTCAGCTTTCGCTGAAATAATTTGTGTTTCAACATATGACTATCAATATCTTTGTTTCTCCTCTTTGAAAACTTGTTCTCAGCACATGTAAGAATATCAACTTTCAGATGAGGGATCTTATATTTTCAGATGTGAGAATATGTACTTCTCGCACGAGAATATGTACTTTCACTTACGAGAATATTTACTTTCATTTACGAGAATATGTACTTTCACATATGGAATATGTACTTTCACAAGAATATGTACTTTCACTTACGAGAATATTTACTTTCATTTACGAGAATATGTACTTTCACATGTGGAATATGTACTTTCACAAGAATATGTACTTTCACTTACGAGAATATTTACTTTCATTTACGAGAATATGTACTTT
>JAPEIX020453275.1:0-13578 GCA_026122405.2 Zoanthus sansibaricus
GCGCTTATTTCGCTGTTTTACACCTATTAAGGAAAGCATGTTTCAAGTCACACTAATGATTGCCAGCTCAAATCTGTTCAAGCTGCACTTCCCTTCGCTCAGATGTTGCAATAAATTCGAGCCTTCCTTCGCTCAGGTGTTCGAGGGGTGACCTGTCAACGTCTCTGGTTTTGAGGTGCAAAAGGACGGCCATATGGCGAGAAACAAGTGACATCAGCAGCAAAACAAAGAGAGCAAGATAGGCCAAAGACGCAACAAGAACAGCTTGTACATATATATATATATGTATACATAAATATATATATATATGTCACAATATCATATACGTGGGTATGGCTCCAAAAGCCGGACATGAATGAAACTTTTTAAAACCTTCCAATGCAGTTTGGGCAGTTTGGGCCATATGCCATCGCAATCTCGAATGAGCCATGGTTGGTTTGTAAATCGTCCGACATTATTCCTACTATGGCTTTTTAGAGTCCCCAATAAGCAGATAATCAACCAGATAGGTTATAATAACTATAACTGCCATGGTTAGTCATCAACCCCAGCAGTTCTGAACCCGTCAGATATTAGTGTCCTGTTCACAAAAGCCTGAAGGTCGCGGAGCTCTTTCTCCAAATACTTCGAGGCCACGAGCTCATCACCATCGTAGCGAAGAAGGCCTGACACGCTTCGACCAAAAAGCAGGTGCGACCCGCACCTGAAGCCCACATGAGCATGATTCAAAACCACTGTTGGTTGATGATGACTTTGGATTATACTAACCAATATATTGGGGAATATCCGAATCCATTAGGGGAATCCCTATCAACCAATGGACTTTGTTGCAAATGTGATTGATCTCATATGATATTCATCAAATGTCGGCCTCTTTTGCCCACTTGTCAACTGGTAGAACGAAACATATTCATCACCAACACCCCGAGCGTTTTTCCTCTTGAACCTCGCTTGTCAAAGGTTATCCTGACGGCAGAGGAATTTCGTTGTACCGAGGAAATTATTACTGTGGTGGCTTTGCTTTCTGTTGACTCACTGACCTACACTCCCCATGAAAAAAGAGACTTGGCAAATGCCGTTAGGAAAAAGTTTCTTTCCACAGAAGGCGATCAGATAACGTCACTGAACATGTATCGAGCGTACAAAGCGGTCTCGGGTAACATCAGCTGGTGTCAAGAACATTTTATAAACACTAGAGTCATGAAACAAGTTCAGGATGTACGAAAGCAGTTGAGGGATTTATGTGTGCGCCTGAAAATTCCTTTAATGTCTTGTGGTAACGAAACGTCACTCATAAGAAATTGTCTGGCAACTGGACTTTTCATGAACTCGGCGGAATTGCAACTTGATGGCACTTACCGTACGGTGACACACGGACAAACTGTAGCTATACATCCCGCCTCTGCTTTGTTCAGGTCCAGACCATCGTATGTTCTCTATAATGAGCTAGTATACACTTCTAAGTGCTACATGAGAGACATTTGCGTGGTCGATCCTGATTGGCTGTTGTCGGCGGCTCCTCGTTTTTTCAAAACCCACAAATTAAAGCCGCAAATGAAGGCTGTGTCTACTTGAAGTAGCGTTAACGTCACGAGCATGTCGCCTTAGTAACTAGTTAGATGCTTTACAAAGAATATATGACTGGTTTTGCCGCGCAGGATTTTCGTGGAAAATGCTTGCAACCGCCGTCAGGTGCGTCAGCCTACCGCTTGGGTTCCATAACTGGTTGGACCAACATTCAGGGTCTTAAAGTGTCTATATGGCCAAAAAAATGTTTGGTTTTGATATCTCTAGAATGCGTAGAAGAATATTATAAAAAAAAATTTCGATTCCGTTATATTTTCACAACAAAGTCGTGCTTTAAAGTATCCGCGGCGGCCACACCCAACGAAAAGTCTGGGTCCAGAACAGGCCATGACGTCACTTCTGGGATCGTCAACTCTTTATTTCAATTTTTCATTGTTTTTCTATACAGTCAGTCATTCTTTGTCGTACATAATCCGAAAAATGATCGAGTTTGTATGGAAATACAATGAAACATTGAAATAAACTGGCTTAGAAAATACAAGATTCCTGAAGTGACATCACGGCCTTTTCTGGACCCAGACTTAGCGACCCCCGGTCATCTTCGTTGGGCGTGGCCAGTGCGGGAACTTAAAAGCTCAATTTTGCGGAGAAAATGCGACGGTATCGAAAATGTTTTCAAGAATATTCTTCTATGTATTCTAAAGAGATACCAAAACCGAGAAAAAGAATTGGCTATATAGATATTTTAAAATAATAGACCATTTCACAGTTCTTGAAAGGTAACCAAGCTTATACATGAAACTGAGACGACGATTGAGCTGGTAAAGTTAGAGAAGTGAGAATAATAGACATGCTGATACGTTTCTTTCTAATGATAATTATTCTTACTTCTCTAACTGTGCCAGGTCAAACTTCGCCTCGATTTCATGTAAAGGCTTGGTTACCTTTCAGAAACTGTGTAATGGTCTGTTGTGAAGGTGCCGTCTCTGCTCTAACATCTGTTAGGCCTTTGCGTCTTCCCGGATAAGACTTGAAGGAAATACTCCTAACAGAGTAAATGAACAAGTACTTTGAAAGCGCGCGAGAAACGCCGAGAGCTGATTGATCAATATTGAAAGCTTATATAAATTATATCATTACTGTGACAACTTGTTACTCGGCGTTTGCAATAAATCGTGTCTATAAAATCAATTGAGCAACCATTTGAAAATTCAACACGATTTTCGTCAAGCACTAACAGTCAAGTGCTATAAAAATGCGTATCATTGCTATGCATCTCTACAATACGTCTAACACTGTAACTCCATACTCAAAATTCATTGTTTTTATTTGTCAAATAGTGAATTTTGTTACATAATATCACAGAATGAAGGCTGTTTTAAGTATTTGTGAAATATGTTGCTGTTAGTGTCTTCTGAAAATAAAGTGTTTTGTCTTATATAGCTTACAAAATTTGATCAAGGACCAATCCTCCTATTTTAGAGAAACGGTACAAGTTCTGTGGTCTTTCCTTGTCACCAGTTCGAGGTAATAAAAATAAAACATTGGACTTATGACTCAATTATTTCATTTACGTCACAACTTTATAAAACGAATAATTTTTTTCCTACCAGCTCCGCGTATTTCACGCCACTGCTAAAACTTCAGAGTCGGCGATTTTACAACTGCTTACAAATTTTTATAACAACTTTTTAGTTGGAGACACAAAAGTTTTTGAAGAAATAAGAAGAGGAGAAATAAAAGAGAACTCAATTAAAACATTTGTGGAGCTTCATTACTAATCAGTTTAATAGAGTGGTTAAATTTGTGGTGGATTACTCTCTACAGAAGAAAAAAAAAGGTGATTTGATTAATAAAATTTTCCACTCCTTTAACCTGAAACACATCGGATTCGTAAATATTTCTAACTATAATCTACATTTGATTTGAATAGTTTGGAAGGTTTTAATTTTAGTATTCAACGTTTTGTAACTGTCTATCTTCAGATTGGTTTAATTTAGCTTTACATGGCTCTGGTTCTGATGCTGTTACAGAGCATGAATTATTGTCCCGGCTGTAGCTGCAGTCACAAGGCGGCAAGCATGAGAGATCAAACCATTGAAGAAAAATCCAAATACCTTACAAGACATTAAAAGCTCAATCACATTTTTCGTTCTGAATAACTTAAATATTAAATATTCCGTATTAAAACAATTAGAAAATTGCTATTAAGGATGATAAAAAATCATTGCAGTTCTTGTGCCAAATCAATAAAATATTTGTCTTTCAGTTCAGTATTTATGCAAAATACAGGACTACTGTTTCATACAATAAATGCTTTACACTCGCTAAATAAAATTTGAGGCGCGACAGTGGATAATCACAACAGGAAAGTTAGAAAACTGAACTGGGTAAAAGTTGATTTAAGTTCAAACATAAAACACTGAAATGGTACAGCGAGGGTCGAAATTCTGGAAACACAGAGAACAAATCAATCAAAGATCAGGTAGCAATTGGTAGCAACAACGAATCCGTCGTTGGATGGATGGATAGATGGGTGGATGGATGGATGCATGGGTGGATGGATGGATCGATCTTGGGTTGAATTACAATAATGAACTATGTACAGTAGTTTAAGAGCCATGCAAAAGATTGAAACACATCTAAAAGTACACGTTTTTAAAATATCAAGAAAAAATTTCTGAAAATGTAATAATCTATAGGTGTAACAATATTCATCCCTACCTTCAAACATTCTAACATCGTGTAGTGTAACGTGCCCACACGTTAACATATTCCTGTGATACCATTGGATGGCGTGAAGCAGTTGATAAATAATGAACAAAGGTCTCACGTGGGAAGCTGAAAGAACTGCAGGGCTAAATATCACAAGATCAAACAAAGTATATTGAAGGTAGGGAAAAACGAAGAAGAATGCATTTTCACTCTCTATTGCACAGATGAGTGGAAGAATATTCTCGCTGAAATTAGCTTGATCGAATTCACTTTGAAGTTGATTACTGGAGTACTTTGATACTGATTCATCATTTGCCTCTTGGAAGATATTTGTCTCTACATGGTTATTCCTTTGTTTCTTATTTTCACTGCCTTCTTTACCAGAACATTGAACAAATTGTGTAGTGGACAGTTGATGCACTTCTTTTATTGCTTGTTTTATGACATCCTGAAAGTCACAAATTGAAATACAATTTCACATTGTGAATTGATTCATGAGTTATCGTGAATATATACTTGATTGGAAGCCATAAACATTTTGGAAAAACAAGCATTAGTACATGTAACTTTTCCTATTCTTTATGTACGAGCGCAACCCTGAACAACCTCAAACCACGTTTAGAAGATATCAGTTTACATCAAGACGGAAAATGCTAAACTGTTGTTGTAATCTTTATTCTTCACAACATCTTTTAGATATCTAGATATACGATGGTAGTAAAGATTTTCGACAATTTATATAATTATGTATTCTTATGGGAAGTAATAGTGCAGTGCTCATTGTCGGAAGTTCTTTTCCTACAAACAGGTGAATATGAGTTTAACATTAAAGTGTTTTCCTTTGTTACTCTTCAATGCAACAAAACACTGAGACACATCCATGATATGTTAAGCATTTAAAATAAAAACTTTGCACATAATCTTAATGAGATCTATCAACCTGAATTGGAACTAAAAAACACCAGTGACACGGTCTCCTATGGAAACTTCTTAACTGGATAGGGAATCAGGATGGCATAGTGGTCACCAGTGTCACCATCCATCTCTAACTGGGATTGGTTCCCAGGCTCCGCACTTAACTTGTCAATCTCAATCTAACTCTGAAGGGTTTTTCTCTGGGTACTCCAGCCTTCCTCCCTCACAGATACAACTTTCACACCAAGACCTGAGTTGCACATGCTGATTGTTGCATTTGAAGGTGAAGGTGTGCTGCACAATTTGTTATACTCCTTACTTTTTCTGGGATTACATATCAATCACTTAATGTGCTAGCTTAGTGGACGGCTCTTACACAACTGTTGTACAATGGGTAGAGAATGATAATGAAACTGAGTGGGATGAAATTTGGTCAGAAATCTTATATTCTGATTTCAAATTTAAGTGAGTACTGAATATTTAAGACCAAAATTGTACGGTACGAAACAGAACACTAATTAATTATATCTATTTTGAAATCTTTTTTATGAGATAAATATAATTTATTCTAACTTAGTTAAGAAACAAAAAACGATTTCCGTACGTACCTTCATGCTCTGGTGAAAACCTGGCCAACATCTGGTAAACAAGTATGGTTTCTAGGGCAAATCAGTGAAAACCCAAGACACAGTCCAGGGATTTTCACTTTTCACTATACTACTAAAATATTACTATTAATAGTATTCCATAATTATCATTTTTAAAAGACCACCATCAACCTATTATTTTAAAAGCTAATAATTAAAACCATTAACTACGACGTACCTCAGTCTCAATATAATTGAAAAGCAAACTATGAAAGAGTATTAACAAGCAAAATTCTATATTCTAATAGCAAAATAATAAACATGCAACTGAAATGCATAAAAAATACCTCAAATTTTGAGTGTTGGTAATTGTTGGTTGTGGATATTAGGAAGTTATTATCTGCATATCTCCTCAAAGCATCTTCCAAACTATGCACTTGGTTCCTTCTATTAACAAAATCCAAAATCTCGCTAACAGTCTGAGGTGTTTCATTGTTGTTGAGCTGTTGTTCTTCCAAACTATGCAGAAAAAAAAAAGCAACAACAGGGGCAATAGCATAAGATTGGTATTGCACTACTAATTGTTTGTTATCAAGGGTTCATTAGTTCATCTTTTACTTCCTTGTATTTTTTTGAGTACTCAAAAATAAAAAAGGAAAAATGAGTGAGCATTGGCAGAAACAAAGGTCACTCAAATGTTCAACTCTCAGCAAAGTCAGAAATTGAACCAGGAACCATGTGATTGCAGGGCATAGATCTTACAAACTGCACCAAGCATGCTGCATTCATATTTTTACAAGAAAACATGATAATCATATTTAATTTTACAAACAACATATCATCAAATTGATATTGTACTTGGGACAGTATCCCACTGTTTTGTAGCAAATGTAGGGTTCTAAAAATGCGTATTAAATTGATCCTCAATTCTGAAAAAGTTCCAACAAAACTGATAAACCAGCTTTATTTGTAAGACCTTTGTTACAGGTATTGCTAAAGCATATGATTGTATAGAAAACTACAATTATATTACAATTAAATACAGATACAAATTCAATACATTTAGATATTAGATATCATTTATTAAGAAGGCAGATAGATTGGTATTAAAATTGTCTATTAAACATCTTTTGAATTTTCTTGAATAAAAGTCTTTTAAAATACCTTGTCTTGTATGTGTGACATGATGGACTCTCAACACTCTTGGATTGCTTATGTACAACAGTTATAGAAACCCTGTGCCAGGGGGGAGAAGGAGGTGCATGCGACGACTGGAGTAAGAGATTTATCTCATAATCTGATCCAGGGTAAATAATAGTTTCACCAATGCCTTTTGATATGTTTGACAACCATGATTCATGTACCTAAAATTAATTAAATCATAAGTGCATCACTTCTAGAGTATTAAAAGTATTATTTAGTGAAAAGCTTGCTGACCCCCCCCCCCTCCCACAAAATTGAAACCTTTTGCATCTTAGCTACTTCTTATTTGGGGTATATCTAGCATATCACCTTGCACTCTTGTTATGATAGTGATGACTGTTTGCAGTGATAGCATTTCCAATGCTCTACAAAAATATTTTAAGTTTTTCATGATCACAACATTTGGACTATTTCCACATTAACAAACCGTTCCTAACATTTAATAGCAACATATATAACATTCCACTTGTATAGTAGTGAGAAGCTTGATCATTTGACAAATGCAAGTATAGTACTTTCTATAGAAAGTATACATATTAGTGTCACTGTGAATGAAAACCGAACTTTTCAAATTGCAACCCCTTGCTTCAACTCTCTCCCTCAACTTGCAACAACTCCCCAATAATCTCACTCACAAGCATAGAATCCATATAGGCATGTATGTCGGTTTATGCAGCTAAAATCTAAATATTCTTTATAATTCCTTTACATTTGTCTAAGTTACTATAAAATAGAACTGATTTTTAAATTGTGATTTATACTGGTACACATGTGTGTTTGCACATTCATAAGCACGATGTTGACATTGGTGATGTTATAACAGAAGGTAGGAGGGAGAGACGTCTTGCCCTCTGTGTGTAAACAACTTGTTTTTACCATTAATTGCTTTACCCCATTTATTGTTGTAGGTTACCAAAAACTCTAGCAATGGTTAAAATAAACAACAACTAAATACTGCATTTTCTGCTGCATTATTTATAAAAAAAAGTTCCATGGAAAAAACTAAGAATTTCAAAATTTTTTGGGGAGCATGCCCCCAGACCCCCTAGTTTGGGACATCTCTTGCTATGCTCCAGCCCCTCCCGTCATTCCCTACCCCTGCAAGCCCCAAATCCTTTTTTTCCTACTGCACATTAATTTTCAGCAATAGGCAAATTTTTGCTGACATAATTGTTTACAATCTGCTTCAGTAGCATATAACCTAAAGTAGCTTTTGGTAGCTAACGAACTCACATAAATACGATTTGAGTTCAAAGCTTGAGAAAGATTGTTGAGCTAACATAGAGATGAAATATTTGACTCTATTCTTTATTCTTTATTTATTTTTGCCATTTCTAAGATTATTTACATTCTTTTTCTAATTTAATACGGCAAGGGAGCCCGTGGAAGTCATGATGAGGCTTATAAAAAGGAGTTACCTAATGCTAAATATTGTCTAAGTATATGAATTTTAAAGTACTTTCTGGCAAGATAATTAGCTAAAATTAATTAAAATATACAATCATATATATTAATAGGTTGAAAAGAAAAAAAATGGAAAATATGAAAGCAGCAAAAGAAAATATAGTCATTACGAGCATTAAAAGAGTTGACTTATTGAATTTACACAAGAAAATATGTTTTCAGTTTAGAAATGAATTCGGTAAAACTAGTTGCATTCTAATTTCAGGACTGAGGGAATTAAATAATTTGCTCTATGGAAGTCACTTCTAAAAAGATATCACAGTTCTAAAATACTCAAAACAGCTGGGGGTAAAACCGTTAATAAGCCATACATTTTTCATCGGTAAAATCTCGATTAGATCACAGGAACAATGATTAGCTTACCGCTGTCATAGTTTCAGAAAAAGTTTATTTTACAAATAAACAGCACTTGGTTCAGTTTTTGTAAGCTTGTTAGAAACTGACGAATAAATGCTAATTCTAGGAAAAATGTAAACAAATATCCGCCTAACAATAGATTGTAAACTTTTTTTTTTAAAATATTACATCTCTTTTAAAATACATTTTGGTGGAATTATGTTTATTGCTCGGCATATGAGTGTCTAAGACATTTCTGGCGTCAGCGTTAATGAATATAGGTCTACGATTGCTGACACTCGATGAGAAAAACTTGCCAACGGTATGATAAATTGTTGGCATATCTAAGAACTCAAGTTCTCGGAAAGGAAATTACCTTCCTAGAACTGAAATACAGTGTATTTTAGACGATTGTATATATGAATTCAAGTATTTAGATTATGGATTACTAATGTAAAAATTTGATGGAGATAAATTTCAGACTCACCAAACAAGTTAGGTACTTGCTCCGATGTGCGACAGCGATTTGAGATGATGGAATCCCCAGCTCCTTATTGACTAAATATAATGACTTGTCCAAATTTGAATAATTTTCTTGTTCCATATCAGATAATTGAAATTCAGCAGCATTTTAGTATGCAACTTAGAACTGCAATGATCAGCTCAGCAAAGCTGTATATCTAGTGTAAACATGGCGCATAATGTTAATTTCATACTAGAGTCCAGACTACTCGGTTCAAATCTCTGCAGGAGGAACATTTAATTTTAGTTTTTTTGTAAACGAGTATGCAGCTACACATACTAAATTATGAAAGACAGTCAAGAAAAAAACCTGAAAAACCGATCAGTAAATCATCATTTATTCGTTTCTAAAATCATCAAAACATTTCTAAAATATTTAGATTGAAACTAAAAGGTTGTTTAATTGAAAATGAAAGCGGAAAAATGAAAATGTAACAATTAAGTGTCAATTTTTCTTTCCAAACTTTTTTATTGCGATAAAACCTTGGAATGGAGTGAATGTGATATAAAATTTTACTGGTCTTAAGGTTGTAAATTTTATGGTGACTTCGGTCTTCTCTTTGTGACGGCGACAGCAATCAGACTGTGGGGCGAAGCCGCGATGACTCGCTGGCCTTGCTTCGCCTGATGGAATGACGACAACTGACACCGTAAAAAATCGCAAGCCAAAAACGGGCAAAGTTTGAAGTTTATATTTTTTTGTATTTACAGGTTACTTTAGCATAATTTTCCGATGGAAAGTCTATAGGAGCTGAGCTGAGATCAACAATCGCATGAGCTTGCTTGGGCTGCCTGTGGAGAGACTTACGTTTGGTTACCAAGCGCAGTTCATTACTGTTGCAGAAGATTTTACGTTGACATGATGGGTAAAGTGAAAGGATAATAAGAACGTAATTGTCAAAGATGGTCGCTGGAGCTTTTCCATTCATTAAACTAGTAACATTAGGAATCAAGCAACTCTCGAAGCCAATTGCAAATGGCATCATCATGGGAGCTAAACAAAGCAATTTATTTAGGAGACAAGTTATCTGGTTCTCGGGAAACGGTAAGTAAACGCATGGCCTTTGTTTAATCCTGGTGTAGTGCTGTAATGTACGAAGATTCACAAACGTCATGGAGCCCCATCTTTAATGCTTCAGTTGTTACCTAAGTTATTATATAGTCCTTCCTCGGAAAGTCAACTCTCACGCCTCACACCTCAGCGTTTTTTCTCACGCTCTCACGCATTACTCCGTTTATTTCACACATTTCACTTGCGTCATCTCTTTGCTGCTAAGTTTTGACGTTTAAAAAAATATGATGAAGGACCCGGCCCTTCTACCTGCCACTATCGTTAATATAATTCCGCGCATTTGTTTTTAGAGAACGATAAGTGCGCAGAATGAATCAGCATGTCATTACGGTCAGTTGCGGGGTATTCTATAGTTGTGCCCAGGGATCCCCCATCATCCTTCATTCCCCTCCCCCATCCTGCCAAATCTCACGTATTCCAGCTTCAAGGGATTTATGGAGTGACTGTATGAGAGATAGATAAAGAGGTGGTTATTTAGAACCTTAGGCAAAGCAAGATAATGTAATGAGGTAGGTATGTAGTTCTAAACAAAAGGAAATAAAATGATAGATGTGTGAAACAAATGTTAAAGAGATAAAAAGGTTCCAGGATAACAGATGGTTAACAGAAAGTGAAGTAGCTAGAGTATGCACTGAAAATTGTAGGAAAGGACTGCTAGAAAAGAGATTGGGGTGTATGGTAAAAGTGAACGAGATGCAATTTGGTTTTATACCAGGGAAAGGAATAGTAGATGCAGTGTTTATTTTGATAAGGTTTCAAAAGGAGTACTTAAAGAAAGAGAAAAAGTTGTGTAATGTGCTTCATTGACCTGGAAAAGGCATTTGACAGGGTCCCGAGGAAGGTAGTGGAGTGGGCAATAAGGAAGAGAGGTTCACCAGAGGTAATGGTGAGAGCAGTGATGCGTCTGTATGAAGGCATGAAAACAAGAGTTAGGGTTGGGCAAGAGTTGTCCGAGGAGTTTAAGGTGAAAGTTGGTGTGCACCAGGGATCTGTGTTGTCTCCATTGGTTTTTGCAATTGTGGTTGATGTGGTTACGGAGAGTTTGAGAAGTGGTTCAATAAGTGAGATGTATGCAGATGACTTAGTTCTGACAAACGAAACAATGGAGAGACTGGGGGAGAAGTTGTGGAAATGGAAAGAGGCATTTGAGAGCAAGGGGCTGAAGGTGAACCTTGGAAAGACAAAAGTGTTAGTGAGTGGTGCAGAAGGTGAAGTAACTGTAAGTAAGATAGATCCATGTGGCATTTGTGGGAGTGAGTAAAGTCAATTCTGGTCCATTACACAGTTTACTCAATGATAACTTCTTCATCCTGGATCTCCTGCCTATTTTGCTAATTCAATTTTATGAGTTCAAACTATTCATCTCCTACAACAAATTCATCATTATAAAAGACTTTATTGCTATTGCTTTCCACATAGTTTGTTTTGCATTCCATGCATTTTAAATAACAATGAATTATTTTAAACCAAATAAAACCAAAGCCCACTATCATGAGGTATTTACTTGACGTCTTGCTGAAAAGTTAATCTACATAATTGTATTTGCAATGGTCGTACAAAAGTAGCTCCCATGCTCTTCTGCAATATTTTGTCAAAACTGTCTAACCCTCAACTAATCCCCTGTCAAAATTTTGCAATATTCTGAACAAGTCTAATGCCCAGCTCACCAGATCACTATTTCTAAATACCATCTTGTCCCCACCTAATGCCTGGGGTTGGGAAACTTGGTTTTACTTTGACTGTCACTTTACAATCAGGACAATCCTAATTGTTTTGAAATAATTGATCAGGCCTCAACTTGCTATGATTTAAAAGTCAAAGAAGCGTTGCATATCCTTTGGGAAAAGCCCTCGCTGAATGTCCAAGTCAAACACTTTAATACAAAACTTACATTGTAAAATGCCATCATTGTATTACAAACAATTCTATTATCTTAGTATTAATAACATTGTCATTAATTTTTCTATATAATATATACTATACTATTATCTAGTTCATTATAGCACTGACGAAGGCAGAAAACGCTGCCGAAATATGTCTGTAAAGAAACCGAAAGTTGTCGTTTATGTGTTAAAAATACCTTAATATTAAGCATCAAGTATAGATAGCGCGCGCATGCGTGTAGATGGCTAACTTAAATCTCTAAAATTGGGCACTAAGGCAACGTTGGTGCATTGACAATACCACTTAAACATACTGAACAGTTGTTACTGTGTTGTACTACGCCAGGATTTACCCCTGAACAGGCTGCCTTCCACGGCTAGATCTTATAAGCAGCTGTTTCAGCTTTGAATTACGCCAGAGCTTACCCCTAAACAAACCTGTTGCCAAGGCTGGATCTTTTAAACGGCTGCTTTGGTGCTGTATTACGTCAGGGCTTACCCCTGAACGGATTAGTTGTCTTCGATAGATCTTATGCTGTTTAAAGATTTCTCTTTCTCGTCAGCATGGCATGGAAAACAAACAGGGTCAAATCCCTTAAGAGATCATAAGTAACGGTAAAAGCACAACGCTTATGGTATGTGACTATTTAGATGAACTCAAATATAGATAGCACAAACGTGCTAGTAGCTAATTTAAAGCCACTATATGGAGCACTATGGTCACGTTTGGTAATGGGGTTAACCCTTATCCCCCGGGGGGCACTCCCACCTCATATGGGTAATGAAGTATAAATATAGCCATACAATGTGTGTGGCTTGTCAAGTCAATCGGGGTACTACCAACGCGCTTGAATGCGGATGTTGACAGCTTGTTCCCTAAAAAGAAAAATTGTATTTCTGATGCCAGAACACTGGCACCGTGGACGAAATTCTACCCTGTCTTTGACAGTTACATACAGAGGGTTAAAGTGTACCCTGTTTATGATTTTCTGCTAAAACCCATACCCTGTTAATGAATTTAGGTTGAAAAAGTAGACCCTATTGGGCGGCACATACCCGTATGGCTCATATGTGGGAGTATCCCCCTGGGCCCTTACCACTACCATAAAAAATAGTGAGCCTATTTGCTAGCAGCCATGGACAGCTGTTCTTAGGCCTCAACGGCGTGGCATAGCTAGCAAACAGGCTCTGGTTGGAAAAACGTTGAAGAAGGTGCATTTAGTAAGATGCAAGTATTTAACGTCAAACGTTAGAAACGTCAATGTTCACACTATTTGCAGCTGAATTAAAAAGAATTATCAAAAATATGAAGTACATTGCTGGGGGAACGCGAACAGATATTGGACTTGAAGCC
>JAPEIX020455397.1:0-13569 GCA_026122405.2 Zoanthus sansibaricus
GAAGGAATTGAACCCAACCCTGGGCCTTTTGATTCTATTTCTTTATGGTCGGTTAACTGTCAGTCAGCCACTGGTGCCCGGAATCTTCTTGATTATGCTACTCAGCATAAAGGTGTCTTGGTTATTGCGTTGCAGGAAATCAGAATGAACACCCGTGAGTTCAACTCTTTCTGTGTTGCTGCCAAAAAACGGGGGTTCAAATGCTTTGGAGGGGTGTCGCGAAACCCAGCCGAAGCTGGCTCGGCCGTTCCGCGTGGAGGGGTCTGCTGGTTGGCCGACCGTCGTTTAGCCTTCAGAACTGGAACTTTTGATGAACAAAACCACTCGCAGGCCTGTTCCATCACGATTGAAGGGATAACGTTCTTGAATTTTTATGCGCCTCCGTGCGCGGGGGATCCCCAGTTTGATGCTGCCGAAGTGATGGTCAACATGTTTGTTCAGAATTCTTTAAATCCCGGTCAGCACAAGTGGTTCGCTGTGGGTGATTCCAATGAAATTCCCAACAGGTCTGTTATTCAGAATGTTTTGGAAGGCTGGGGTGGTCAAATCTGTAATACTGGACAGGCCACGAGATGGAAAGGGAATCGTGAAATTGACTGGGGAATTGGTAATTTCCCCCAACACTGTTCTACTCCGGTTTTTCATGAAATTTGTATTGGAGATCACAAGCTTTTGGATTTTCGCATTGAGGTACCTAAGCTTGATCTCCAAATCGGTTCTCTTGCGCCTACTGCCGACTTTTCTCGTCCTGATGAAGTTTGCACGAGTGTTTGGAGGCAGGCCTTGAATGATGCTTGGAACAATTTGGGTATTGTTGGTTCTTCGTTTGATGGTTTGACTGTGCAAGAGTCTTGGGATTTGTTCATGTTGTCTCTTAATCGCATGTTCAGGACCGCCTTGCATTCCTTAGACCACCAGGGTTTGTTGTCCGCCGAATCTGTCAAACGTGTCCAAAAAAAGGTGCAATGCCAAAGGTGTTGTTCCTGGTTGGCGATCTCGAAATTGGGCTCGTTCACAAAACACTTGGGGCAAAGGGTCCATGAAAGTGGTTAAAATTCGCAAGAGGTTGGCTCGTTTGTATGAGTATAAAAGATTGCTTACTCGTCCCGACGGTTGGGATCAGCACAGTTTGGCCAAAAAGTTGGACTTGCCAGTTGGACCTGGCGCTTTGCCCGAACTGACTCATGAGATATCCTCCACTCGTCTTCGGTTGGATGAATTAGAGCGAAGTACGCGGAACGAGGTGCTCAAACAATGGCGAGATAGACTACGTACTGACCCAAAAGCGGTCAGTCGCTGGTTGAAATCTAGGGACACTTGTTGTGTTGACATTGTCAAAGGTGCTGATTCTGTGGTGCATCACCCTAAAGATGTCGCTATGGAAATTCATCGGTACTGGACTCGCTTTTGGGAAAGTAATGATTCGAACCATGGTCGCATTTCTCAACAGCACTTCGATATATGTGCTTCTCCTAGATCTTAAATTGTATTGATTTTTTGGTGCCAATTTAACAAAAACGTTATTTGGGTTAGATTTGTCCTTTAGAATTTTTTCAAGTTCTTTTTTGGTAGCAGTGTTCCTTCTCTCATGAAGCGCAGGGAGGGCAGTTCTTGGTACGCCAATAATACTAAGGCTACGGTCTTGAACTCGTTGGACTTCTTCAGACAGATAATTAGGCAAACCTCCCCAAACAGGTGACGCGTACTCTAATAGAGGGCGGATCTATCTATTTATCTGGATCAATCGATATTTTTTTCGCCTGCATAGTTCTTTCGCAGACGGCCATATAATGCTGCCGCCTCGGACGCCTTGTGTCTTCGCTCGGCCGTCTCATTGGCAATGACTTATCTGCAACTAAATAAAATTATTAAATCAATAAATTTGAATAAAATTACATTTATTTTTACAAGGTGCTCAGTAAAGCTCGTGGAAAACTCTTTGCCTGTCCTCATGAAAAACTACTGGAATTTTTGTGGAAGTCTTTCTTTATCTTTTAAAATCCTGCAAAAACATTTTACACATTATTGTACTTTTCGTATGTTGTGTCAGGCTGAAATTCTGTTGCTACTGCTATGTAAAATATACTTGATACTGTTTTGTTTTAACAACTTTGTTTTTAAATCAACAGATGTAAATCGACCAAGGCCAGAACCGAAAGGTAATGTACACTTTACATATACTGTAAATACTGTAATTTGTCACTTTACATATACTGTAGATACTGTAATTTGTCGTTTTACATATACTGTAAATACTTTAATTTGTCACTTTACGTATACTGTAAATACTTTAATTTGTCACTTTACATATACTGTTCCCCTTTCAACAAAGGAACAAGAACAGCTATGGCGTTTTGTTTCTTAGTATGTAGCACGATAGCGTTACTTTTTGCGCATGTCACATAATGACAGTAACATGCGGATAGTGTTTTATCAGTTCATTTCATATTTTCATCTCACTTGGGCAGTGTTTTTAATTTATTACTTATATCTTCTTTGTTTTACATCACACACCCCTCAACCTATACACCGTTGGAAAGGTTATTAAATTCTCTAAATAATGGTATAAATTGTTTTTTCGAGATTATTTTTTTAAGCGAAGACTACCTCGTTAAGTTAGTTCCAACTAACCAACGTTTTAATTTGTGGAAATTTTTGTTGTTGTTAAAAAATTAGTTTAACATAAATTCCAAAATAGTGTACAAGATTTTGGATAGCATGCGACATTAAATTATTAGAGCCTATTCAACAAACTTTTCAAATTATATACGTATTAATGCTTAGACGTAAATGCTTAGAATCAACCTTGTAAAACGAAAACTACATTGAATTTTAAACTTTCCTGACACCGTTTAGGAGCTCATGGTATAAGCTATTATTGCGCCAAATTTTGTGGCGATAGGTGAAAAACGGATCGATTGTGGTGTAACTTTTGTTATAACCGCATGTTGAGTTAAATTTTGTTTCAAGAAAAAAAACGCACTTGTTTGTTTACTTCCGTTAACAGTTTCACTTGAAATATTTCAAGAACCAGATTAGCATTTGGAAAGATTTTTCTTTGCTTTGAAAGTTGTTTTTAAGGACAAACGTTTTCTATTAGAAATTAAAATTTGATAAGTTTTTGCATTTCAGAGTGTACCATAACCTTAAATAAACCGTCTTAATCCATTTTACCCCGAAATTGACACAACTTTCCCCTAAAATTGAGTAAAATCCCAGAGATCTCTCTCTACTGCCATTTTGTTTGTTTTGAGCGTTAGATTGGGCTACAGCTCCTTCTCAATTTGGACTTTAATCAATGACGTATTATCAAAAACTAATTCCGAGATTCACTGATAAAACGTCATTGATTAAAATCGAAATTGAGAGGGAGCGTGCATTCGAGCATGCAACCGAGCGGAAATAGCAAAACTAGTCAATGAAAAGTCAGACAACAAAAAAGTATCCAGGCGTGAAGGAACCCTGGGTAGACATTTGCATGCACAATTGTGACCAGGATCCCTTGCGAACCTGCACTTCACTGACGTCATCCAAGTAAGTTTATTATTGCTTTGCTCAAAGAAAGAATGGTTGGTATTTTACCGTTTAACTTTTTGATTTTAGGTCAATCAATGATTCAAGAGTTCATGCAAAACAACGGACTGTACGGCGACAGCTAGTTGTATTGAATTCGGCAAATGGGATTTAGCATTTGAAACAAACTGTAAACTGTGAAACAGAAGATACAGATTACTAACTCTGAAAACAAAACAAGTAGAATGGAAATATCAAATAAACATGACTCCACACTTCAATTTATCAAACAGTTTTTTTACAGAACTTCCCTTTCAATAGAAACTGCTGGTAAGATATCTGTATTTAGTATAAACCAACTAACGGTCTAATACACATCCTCCATTCTGATTGGCTACTCTACTAGAGGTCTATTTGTGATAGCCTAGTCGAGAAAAGATGGCGGATCAAAAGAGTAATGAGCCACGTTTTGCTATACATCAGAGGATTTCATCGATAATTAAATTTGTATATCCTTTTTTTGACCGATCAGTAGGTTTATACTAAAACAATTAGACCTCCCGGCCTCATGGACTACGTGTCTGAATAACTCATTTGGCCTGCGGCCCCATGGGATATTAAATCGTAGTCCATTCGTCCTCGAGGTCTAATTAATTGTTAATTAGTTATTAAGCCTCGTATTCACAAGTTATCTAAAAGCTGGCGATCGATGGCGGTAGATGCTGCCGAACGATAAAAGTATATATGCCATTACACCATGAATAAACTTGTTTACTCTAAAAAAAAAAGTGCATTTTTATTTATCATATTAGCCTTGGTTACATCGTTGCCTTTAAATTGATCTCTATATATTTTTCTTACAACATTCCTGCAAAGATGAATCTCAACAATTCGATTCGTGAATATGCTTTCCTCTAAGCACTTCAAGAATCTTGTTTCACTTCATTAAACCAAAAACCTAGCAAATACCAGAAAGGCATACCCCAGCACAAATGCGCTAATTGTACGCACTAAGGCAACTTGGAGGGTTGACAATGTTATTGCGCAATATGCATGGGAGATGCATCTTTAGGGGTCTGATGCTGCACTCACAAAATTAACTAAAAAGCTTAAAGTCCCTATATCGCTTATTTTTTATCTCTTAGATGAAAAGTAGAACCCTTCAGTAATACTAAATTTCAAACATTTTTGAGTTTCGAAACGTGCAAATAACACAGTTTTGGGACAGCTGTCATTTTTGACCGAGCATTTTTCCATTATGAAGTCCTGGTAAAATGACGTAAGAGAAGGTACTTAAGCAGCTTCCGGTTCAATACTAAAAAGCACAACGAGAAACAGAGAAATTCAGTTTTAAGTAATTTAATTGTCACGTTTCTCCTTGTGAAACACTAATGACAACGAACGACGTTTGACCACTGCTACGTCACAGGTACCAGTCCCCTGCGCTCGGTCAAAATTTGAATTTCTTACTTCTTTTGATTAAAAAGCATACTTAGTTCGGAATTTTTCTTTGATTATTTGAATTCTGAGTTCATAGACAACAATAGTTTTCATTTTAAGATTAAAAAAAAAGCGATATATGAACTTTAATTTGTATTGAAAGTTTTGAAAACGTTTTGGATTACATACACATGTAAAAACTAGCGATAAAATCTGACGTTTCGGCGACATCTTTTGTCAAAGAAAACTGAATAAACTATGCGATAACAAGAGTAACGAAGAATCCAGAATTACAATTAGCATAAGTTAGACAAAGACCTTTGCGCGAATAGAGTCTGATTGTACATTTAAACACGGTTAAATGTTGTGCAAATCCTGAAGATGGATTAAATGAAGAATATACTTGACTTGTTGTAAAATTGTTTTGTTTCAGGGGATTCTCCCTCTCCCTTGGCCATACTCACTGGTCATGAGCAGCCTCTCGTCTGTGTCGACGTCAACGCGTCCCTAGGACTAGTGGTCAGCGGTTCACAAGGTAAAATTTTAGTGATCAAAGCTGCCGCTGTTTAATTCTCTTCAAAACAATCAACCGTTTTGACTTGAAACCGAATGAAAACCTCCGTCGTTTGCCGTCAAGTAACACATTAATAAAGAGTTTTAGATCCATGTTTTGCTTCAAAATGTGTATGATAGCAATCTTCTATAGATCTTTTCAATTGTCTCCGTTTGTTGTCCATATTTCAATTCTCCCAGCGTGTTCAACTATTTTCTCTTATGTCCAGTATTTATTCAAAAGTTGAGGAGTTTCTTTCTAGCTGATGCTTAGTTCAAAACTGAAGCTTATACCACATTCAGTGTTTGAACTTGAAAGCTGACGCTTATCTAAAACGCTAAAAAAAGCCTGGCTGAACTTCTACCGTCTAACCGATGTTTAAAGTCTGCGGTTAACACATCAAAAGTGGATTTGAAACTCTCTTATGTCAAGTTTCCTATACGCACCATTGAAAAGCTCAAAAGTATTAAAATATTAACATTTTTTCTTATGAATACTTGTGTCAAATCTTGCTTTATAGTTTTTTTGAAAGATGTTAATAAAAAAAACTACCGCTTTCGTCTTAGGTCAATTTTTCTTACCCGTTTTATAAAGTAGCTGTACCTTTATGCTAATGTTATAGAGCTAATATTTTTTGATCTTTTGGAAATTGAGGATTCTTATATTGACCTACTGACAATAGTTTCCAAAATAGAAAATCATATGGAGATGAACTCAATATCATGTTTTGATAAAATTTCTTCAATTATAGTTTTAAATTTGTTTATCCAAATGAAATTTATGTTTTATGGTCAAATTTTGAGAAACAAAGACGTTTTATACACGACATGTATCAAAAATATCCATGATTGATCTGCCTAGAACAGCTATGCTACTTGCGGGTCAGTCTTATTTGTAAATGTTTAGTATTTTTGTAAGTTAAAGTTGAAAGTTTTAAGAAAGATATGTTGATAAAATGTAAAGCTTTTTGTTAACGGTTTGAATCCCGTAGGTGGTTCCGCGTTGATTTATTTCAGTCGCAATTCGTCTGGGCCTGAGTGTTTGGTTTTTCTACAGCAATCACCTGGAAAGAATCTAGTCGAAATTTTTTGCTGCTCTTTAAATCATTACCACTATTAACACATGCATCTTTCACATTTTTAGAGGGACCTTGTCTTGTTCATACCACATCTGGGGACTTTTTGCGAACACTACACGGGCCCAGAGGTTGCGTGCGCCCGCGAATAGTGAAACTGGCACGAGATGGCTTCATCCTTATCAGTTACTCGGATGGAACTGGGCACCTGGCTGTGTTCACCATTAATGGAAAATTGTTGGTGGATAAGCAACTCAGCGATCATATGCTGGTAAATTACTGTAGACAGTAACGTTTACTTAACAAATATACCTCTCCGCCTCATGGACTACGAACCAATAGCCCATCGGAGGCCGTAGGCTGAATGGACTATTCAAACTCGTAGTCCATGAGGCCGAGAGGTCTAATTGTTTTAGTATAAACCTACTAATAAGTCAAAAAAGGATGTACGAATTAAATTATCGATGAAATCCTCTGATGTTATAGCAAAACGAGGCTCATTACTATTTTGATCCGTTATCCTTTCTCTACTAGTAGGCTATTACAAATAGACCTCTAGTAGAGTAGCCAATTAGAATGTAGGATGCGTGTTAGACCGTTAGTAAGCTTATACTAAAATGTTTTAGGTAGATTTTGTAATTAAGCAACACGGCTAACCAGAACCCTTTGGTAGACGAGTCCAAACCAATCATTTATTATAAGATTGAAATAAATAAAGTTTACCTTCTCTCCAAAACAAACATAATGAGTGGTCGCCTTACAGTGATTAATCAACATGTTCATAGGCTAGAATCAATAACACAAGTTATTTTTACTGGTTCAAATGTTAGAATGAATAACACCATTCATTTCTTTTCGTCAAGACAAACAAAATTATTGGACACTTTGTAGGGTTCATTTACTACTTCAAACATTAGAATGAATACACCAATCCTTTCTGCTCTTCAAGACAAAGAAAACGAGGTCACTGTATCAGGTTTTATCAACTGGTTCAAAAGTTAAAATGAGTAACATTAGTCATTTCTATTCAGTACAAGATTCACACTATAGGTGGTTTAATTCACATTATAGGTGGTTTAATTTTCCAAACTTGTTTTCAACCAATGTTTAAAAAGTTAGAATCAATTCAACTCGTGCTTTTTTTCTTTTCCCAGGCTTTAACCCTAACAAAAGATGGTAATTTCTTTGTTGCTGGCGGATTTAGTAGATATCTGAGCGTGTGGCGGACTTATGACCTTGCTCTTGTGCACAGTTATCTTCCATGTGACAGCAGTATCAGAGCACTCGACCTGTCGAACGATCAAAGGTGAAAAACTAAACTACCCTGATTTATATAAGTCCAAGGTGTAATTATTTTTAAGATGAGACTCAATACGGTTCTTGAATAGAGTAAAACGGCGCGAAAAAGAAACTGGGATTTAAGAACCTGCTAGTAGAAATTTGTTATGTTAATACTAGTTTGTGCACCCTGACATGTATGATGGTCCCACATTTGTGAGATCGTCTGAGATGGCTATATAGCCTTCCCTCAACTGCAGTACTAGTATCAGCACTGAACGGAAGAGGCCCATGACCCCGAAACAGAACTCTTTGCAGTTAGTTTAATTTTACAAAACATAGGGTCCAGTTTAACCAAGAAAAAACAACAGGTTCTTGTATGTGGGGTTAGACTACGTTTTCATAAATATTTTATCCAAAAATCCGGCTTACATATGGGAAATTATATTGTAGTACTGAAAATTGTAAAATGGAACTAAAGGAAAAAAAACAGAATAAGAATTTAAAAACTTTTGTTTTTCACAATAAAGTGGTCTGTGCTTGTTGACTATTGCATAAAAATGTAGTCTGTTAAACAAGTTTTGCTAGACATTTTGGTAAATAAATGCCATTAATTTAGGCCCAGTCTCTCGATTTCTCTTACGAGGGACTTAAAAGAACTCCCACACTTCTCAGTTTCTTCAACTGAGGGCACTTGTTGTACGCTGTCAAATTGCGCCATAACATGTGAGCCGCTCATGCAAGCGGACTTTCTAAGACCCTCAACTGTTCAAACCTGTATTTATTTGTAAAGCACTTATAGCTCTAGGATAAGCACTATATAAATATTGTATTATTTTTTATTATTATTAATTTATTATTTTATTATTATTAATTATTATTAATTTATTGTGAAGTACAAATACCATTTACAGCAATGTCTTGTAATCTTCAACAGTATCCTCCATAAACGTTAAGAACCTGATTAAACACGTATTTAGCATAAACTTCCAATCAGTACTCCAAATTGTATGAATCTATTTTGCCAAAGCTCAAACTTTTCTTTTTCTTCTTTACATGCGGCGTTTTACTGTAGTCTTGAAAACTACTCTATTGAAAGCGCGTCAGCGAGTAGGTAAAAAAGTGTTTAATCAGCTCCAAGTAGACATCTTTAATTTTTGCCTTTAGAACGAAGTTGGAGTTATAAGCGGTAACCCTCCTTTAGAGCAAGAGCTATTTTTCTGGTCCTCTTACGGCGATGATTAAAATATGTCGGGGCAGGGTGGGGGATTTGATATGGTCTGAAGTCAAATGTGAGCGAAATTCCCTCCGGGTAGTGCTAAATGTTCAGTCAAAACGTTTCAAATAGCGTCATTAGGGACTGGGGACCATGGCAAACGTTTATAACAAGTAAACCATTGCAAAAAATGACATTTCTTTCAGAATTCTATTTAAGAATTCTTCTTTATATAGAAGTCGTTTATAGAGTTCTTCTTTAAAATGCTTTTGTGGAAGCTTCTGCATGTCAAATTCCTCACGTTGACCTCGGTATATCGAGGTGGGGGTTCAATAGTTGTCAATAACCCCCCTCCCCCCCATTGGCAACAATTTTGTTCACTAGAGCGTCCATTCCCCTACTGGCCCGAGGGCGGGGGGAGGGGGGGTAGGGGCTTCAATTGGCTGGTGCATAAATTAATTTATTTCCAAACAGTAACCAACTGTGGTTCTTTTTCTCCTTTCAGATGTTTAGTGGCGGGTCTTGCATCTGGTAGCATCTTGGCCATTGCGATGGATTTCTCGCGTTGGTCATTGACCTAAATCAACGTTGCTGATATCCCATACACTGCGTTGTGTGCATTAACTTAGGAATAATCCGAAACGGATTTTTTTTTTACGTTAAGTGGGGATTGTGAACAGATAAAAGTCAATAATTAATTTACTCAAATTAAGTATTTTCAACGCATATTGCTAGGTATTTCTATTTAATGGGTCAGGAGAAGATCTAGGGGAAATTTTGTATTATGTTGAAATCCATTGTTCGTGCATTATAGTGTTAATAGTTAAGCTGACTACGAATTCCAATTATTGACGCAACATAACTGTTTCCATAAAGAAAAGCAAGTTCATTCGCGTGTACGCGCGCCGTGAACAAGGTCTGACAATGTTTCAAAGAAGTTGTACGTGTATTGAAAAGTCCTTGCTAAGAAACTCATCAAGCCCTAGAAAAGTCCTACTTTGAAAAAAGAAGTCTGTAATCCTTGAAACGCCCCTAAACTTGGGTATCGTTGAAAATATGTAATTGCTCATTGGAGAGATCTTCGGATCTTTATTGTGTTAAAAACTATTTCGTTTTTGTCAATTAGAAAGTTTTAAGAACAGTTTCCCTCTCACGCAAAAGTTTCATTAAGTTTCCAAATTATTAAAGCACTTAAAAAAATTAATTTATCAGTCTGTTTAACTGGTTACCCTTTTGTAGCTTTACATCAAGATTTTTCTTTAAAAATTGAACATTTGAATTGTTGTGAATAGAATGATTTAGCTAAAATGTAATTAATTTTTTTATTTGTTAGGCTCTGTTACATGTAATAAGAACGTTCAAAGAAAATTTGGCTTATAAAATATGTCCGATGTAAAATTGTCACATGGCCAATCTGGGCTCGACACAAACTTTTCAACTTACTGGCCTAGTGGCTACTGTCAACCTCGATGCTACTGGCCAATTGTTTTTGTTACTAGCCAAACGTTGAAAATCTGAAATGTCTTACTTAAGAAAGACAAAAACTTGTTCAGTCAATTTCATTTTATTTTCTAGCCAAAGTTGCTGGTGGGAATCAACTGGCCAAAACTGAATTTCTACTAGTCTGTTGCTAGGTGTCGAGCCCAGCCAATAACGCAGCTCGATCTAAAGAAAAACCTATAAATCATCCAAGCTGCTAATTGCGTCTGCCTACTAAAAGCAATTTAGTTACACTTGTAAATCTAAAACGAGATAGTGTTGTTTAACCCTTTCAGCCCCTTTTTGTATTGTTTAATTCTCCCAACTTGAGCCGATACTTTTCATTGAACAAGTTTGAGAGTTTGTTTTGTTTAATCAATTCTCATTTTTTTACCAAATGTCTCATTTCGTATGTGTTATGTAAAGGAAATTAAATTCTGATAACAAAGATTGAAAGGGTTAAGCTATTTAATTTGACCCTCGACATGGTCTTGAGTTTCTTATTGAAAATGACAAAGTTAATGATATGATAAATGATTGAAGATTTAAATTCACAATGCTATATATTTATGATTATGGCTCTATAGTTAAAACGCTTCCAAGTTTACTCTACTAAACTATTCTATTAAACGCTTCTACTCTCATCAATGCTTCGTTTTTTTTCATGATTGAATAATTTGAACAAACCTATCTGTTATGTACCTAGACTTTCACTCAACAAAAGGAGTTTTGTGATTGGTTGATTTGTGGTCACGTGCCCCTTATCAAATTCAAACGTATCGTTTACGCAGTGGGCTTGTGGCAGATCACACGTGACGTGACATGAAGCCATTTTTATAGCGCTTGTGATTGGCTGAATAGTTTGGTGGGCAAAACAAGTTACTTGATGCAAGGTTTACTGTTTATAGGTTAAAGTTATATAGTCAGTAATTTTACGTAACGATGCGAGCGAGAAGCGCTGATTACAATATAATGTCTAAGAAACGAGAAAGTTTCTCTTATGCTGAAGTCATTTGCAATGTCTGCCATCGAAGCGTATTTCGTCGAAGTGATAGCGTCTAACAATCAACCAGCGAAAGATTTCAAATCTTTGAGAGAATCGTCCTACCAGCTATTTAAAGGCGGACATGTTCAGCAAATAAAAGTTAAACCGGAATTCCAGACCCTTGTATTCAAGAATAAAAGTTACTGCTAAAACATCGAGGGTTGATTGTGTGCTTTGCCCACCAAAACAATTCAGCCAATCCCAAGCGCTATTTAAATGGCATCACGTCACATCACGTGTGACCTGCCACAAACCCATTGTTGCCAGGAAAAACCAGCAGCGTCAGATGAACTGGTCTGGTACTCCGTAGGACCGATACTGCAGTTCCTGCCCTCCCTGTATCTGACCCAGAAAGGCCTTGGGGGTTCAAAAGCAGCTTAAAATGTAGCTGTAGTACTTGTCCAGGGCATTTCTTGGGATTAGAACAGATTGTTGCAAGGGATAACGCTAATGAGCCAATTTTCTTTATAAGAATATTGTTTTTCAGACCGAGGCTGGATTGTTGGCCGATTTTAGGCTGAGAATATTCTTACGAATATTCTATGTTTCGGGGAAAATCGGTGACATGGCATTTCCATTTTTAAAATGTCTGTGGTATCGAAGAGCCTTAAAGGTGATAGATCTAAATCGTTTTTCCATTTGGGATGAGAGTGCAATTGCGCACTTGGGGTTTTCTGCTAAGTTTAACTCCATCGGGCCCTTAAAGAATTTGTTAATGCAGTGTCACTTTTACCATGCGTATCGATATCGGCGAGGAAACTCCACTCAGGCACCTGAATGAAATAAAGAACAAACAAGGTAGGAAAGTGTAGTTAATTTTCAAAATGAAAGAAAGAAAACCAATCATAAACAGCGCGACAGAGCCATTTTTAAACAGAAATAACTTACTATTAAAAATTGCAATTAATTTGGGCCGTAAAGCTCTTCAAAATTTTTCCAAAACAGTGAAAACAACTGCATATTTAATTCACAACGACGGCAACACGTAAGAAGCGATGACCATCACTTGAAAACAATGACACACAAGTACTAGTAGCAAGTCTACATGCGAGACTATTTATACTCTCGGAGATCTGTCACGTGTCATGGCGTCCTCAAAGTGACAAACTGACCCACTGACATTCAACATTGCCTCTGACTTATGAATCTTTATGCATGAAATGCATAAAACCCCAAAAGCCGCCTTCAACAAAGTCGAGGAGAAACGAGAACTAAATGCAGTTGACGTAGAGTAAGTTGCAAAGAAGACCCTTCTTGGTAATGAAGAGGTTGAAATGTGGATGAAGCATTTGCCAATGTTAAAGAAACGACATCATTTGATTTGGGTCTCGATCAAAACAGCCCCCTGAAATTTCCCGGCCGCGGGATTAGGAGTGGAGGTTTCATTGACTGAAGCAAAGACAGACCGATTGCTACCATTACCAAACTGGCCAGAATTATTGAATATGTATATTTTTGTTCCGAGTCAAATTAAACCTTTCGCTCAAGGAATAAGGAAAACACAAAAGCAAAAAGGCATTTGATTATTTTCCAAAATATGAAAAAAATTTAGAATTTAAGTTAAAGGGAATTGAAATTGTGGAAGGAGAGGAGAGAATTTATATTGTGGAGAAACCGAGAAGTAGGGAGGATTTAAGAAGTTAAGTTTTAAAATAAGATAAAAAACAATTTTTAAGCTCCTTGCAAAAAAGTGTTAAGGGATGGTTACTATTTATAGGGTGGTAGGGGGTAGACGATTTGAGGAGGGATTACAAAATTTTGAAAATCGCCGAAGAAGGGGTTATATCATGGCCGTAGCAAGGATTTTTTCAGCGGGGGAACAAGTCTTGAAATCTTAAGAGAGCTTCAATAATCTAACCAACAACACCATATGCCTTTGATACGCGTCCATGCACAGAGGTGCTATATATGGAAAAAAGTATTTAGCATAGTTTAACTCCTATCAAGTTCTATCTCTCGGTTTTTAGTTT
>JAPEIX020455940.1:0-12500 GCA_026122405.2 Zoanthus sansibaricus
TTGAATTTTTTAACTTAGTACCATATTCTAAGGCTGGTTTTGGCCGGTTTTGGCCGGTTTAGGAGTCAAAGGGTTAAGCTTTTTCTTGGTTGCCCCTGCTTTTTAAATAAAAAAACTATTATAAGGACTGCATAGAATAAGTAACCATAAAACGTTCATAGTACTCATTAATTTGTTTTTGTTCAATTTCTCTACAGGTTACAATAGCAGCACTCAAGGTCTACTCAAGTACTTCTGAAAATAGGGCATTTCTTTCAATAAATAGTACTATATATGTATTGAAATCAAAAGTCAAGGTCTTAATAATTTTTCTGGAAGATTAATATTTTTATATTATGATGTGTCTCATTATTTCAACAAAAAAAGCCAAGGAACAATTATATAATTAGTGCTTTTAAAGAAAATCTCTCATATTTTTCAAGAACACAAAAGTATATAAAAAACAAGAAAATACATCTATGGTTATAAATAATATAGCTTGTAATATCTCATTCACAGCTGGTCTAATTAATAAAGCTACTATCAAAAACAGAAACCAATGTATTTGTGTTATAAGTCAAATGCGTTGATTTGGTATCAAATTAAAAAACTTAGCCCAATTGGGAAGCCAGAGAAGGCATCTTCAAAAGCTTTCTTTAGCAATAACAATTTATTGAAATCAAATTAAATTTCACAAGAGCTGATAATACAAAGAAAACGGAGTTAATTATCAAGTACACAAATATCCATTTTGTAACAGTTGCAGCTATAATATTAAATAATCACAATTCACTCTAATCTGACTGGCTGATTCTAACTCTAATTTTGCCGAATTGCCTTTGAAAACTATGTGATAACTTAATATTGGTTACCTGTTACCAGGACAGTTGAATGAAACAATCACAATCTGGGCTTTAGGATTTTTGATCAATTAGCAACCGAGTAGTGATAACAAACAGAAATGGACTCCAGTAGTGTAAAATGTATTAGTTGGAACGCATGCAGGATTTTCTGCATTTACTGAAAAAATGACGTCTGCATTTTAAGAAAAACGAGTTAAAGCAAAGACTTACCAATACATATACGATGGAGAATCAAACAGTAAAAGAGTTAAGAGCTCTAGCAAAAGGCAGTCGAATCAGAAGATGGTACAATATGCGTAAAGCTGTTCTCATTCAGGCTTTACGTGATGCTGGTGTGGGAATCGAAGAACAACCTCCTACTACACCACCACCACAAAGTCCACCACAAAGAACTCCACAACCAAGAACTCGTCAAACACCAACCCATATCCCACCACCAAGAACGAGACGTCGGACCGCTGCAAACAACCTTAATGAGCCACCACAAAGAACTAGATCAGTACCTGCACCACAACCTGCAAGTCCTCAAAGAACTCGTCGGCAACCTCCAACTCGTCCACCACCACCAAGAACTCGTCGACAACAATCAAGTACATCACCTCGTCTGCCACCACCACCACCACAAAGACTAAGACCCTTCTAAATAACTCGGCCAGTACCAACTTGAAAATCAAGATTCCAGTTGGCCAAATTCACTAAATCGTTGAAGAATAAGTATAGTAAACCGTTAAAGAAGAGTTTTAATAAATTCAATGAATGGATTCTATCACACGTTCTAGATAATATCAAAAATGCTGTAACTGAAAAAGTTGAAGCCTTGAAACTGTAGTAAACAATATTTTTGAGACTCCAACTCAACAAAATCAAATACAGCAAGATCAACAGTTTCAAGAAAATCAAGATCAACGCTCCCCACAAGATCGTGAATACACATTGAGAAGAGGTGGGTTGAATGGTGCACATGAATCATACATCATAGAAGGTGTAGAATGAACTAATTTCAACCAATACATTAATGATATACTTATACCTAAAACTAACGACTTACTGAGAAACCAAAGGTTTCCTAAGCTTACAAATATAATGCTAGTTTTACAAAAACCAACGAAGCGACTGGCAACAAAGAGTTCTTTGTGAGTCATTTTCGCAGTGACAATTACGTGTTGTATGAAGATTCAGACATCAACCAACATCTCAAAGATGTAATGCAACATATGAAGGAGGACATAGAAACATTTGAGCAAAGTGGATCTAATTTGGTGTTTGACTCACTTCAAAGTTTTGAAACGACTATATACGAATACAAACCTACTAGAGGAAGTTCATACATACCAACACCTAAATTCTTGGAAGGTAAACATGCAATCAGAAACATCCAGAATTTCGAGGACGAAGAATGCATAAAACGGGCTATCACTACAACTGTGTTTCCTGCAAAAAATAATCTTCACAGGTTGAATGATGAAATGAGAGAAAACGCGAAAAGATTCGATTGGAGTGGAATCACTTTTTCAACGCCCATCGAGCAAGTCCACGTTTTTGAGAAACATAATGGCTACTGTGTGAACGTCTTTGTATATGATGATGAAACGAAGTGTATATATCCGAGACATATAAGAGAGAGGTATGGTAATACAGACGAATCGAAAGTCATTGATTTCATTTTGATTTGCAACGAAGAGAAGAAGCATTATTGTACCATAGTTAATAAGCTACTTAGATCATCTATTACAAAACACACCGAAGCAAGGGAAATCTGCAAAAGATGCTACGCTCATTTCGAGAAAAAGCAGGAGTTGTTAGCTTATCTAGATTACTGCGTACTGAACAAAGCTATTCCGATATTACCGTACGTTGACAAAGAAGGCAACCCAATACCTATCGGATTCAAAAACTAAGACAGGAGTGAAGATCCACCAATTTGTTATTACTCTGACATGGAGTGTATGTTGAAGAAGATAGAGGAGACCGGTGGTGAAAATACCCGCCGTTGCTACAAACACATCCCAGCTGGTTACGGATTCTTCCGAGATACTTTTGATTGGGATGTAATTCCACCCTATCTCGAGGTCCATTCACTACAACATCGCGATGAAGACATCATGAATCTTTTCCTCACAAATCTCGAAAATGACGCTAGATCTATCTACGAGAAGTATCTTCGTTTCCAACAAGAGATGGTGATGACTCCGGAAGATCAAATCAATTTCGATCAAGCCACTAAATGCCACATCTGTGAGTATCCTCTCAAAGATGACAAAGTCAGAGATCATTGCCACATCTCTGGAAGCTACAGAGGTGCATCCCACAATAAGTGTAACCTCAACCGAAAAATTCCTAAATTCATCCCTGTTGTAATGGACAGCCGCTCGCGCTACGATTGACACTTATTTATTAAATACTCGAAGCTTGCAGGTAGGAAGGTTGATTGCATTCCATGCACTGACCAGAAATACATTGCATTCTCCATCGATTTCGTAGCATATACTTTTGAAAATGATGATGGAGAAGCAGTTGAAGTAAAAAGAAAGCTCAGATTCATCGATAGTTTCAGATTCCTGAACAAAAGCCTTGAAAAGCTAGGAGAAACTATTGGTAAGGGAAGAGATCCTAGAGAATCGTATAAAATCAATATCGTGGCGCTTCCCAGATTATGAGAAGTTTAAACTTATGATACAAAATGGGTAAATTCCCCTACGGGGTTTTCGACGATTTCGATAAATTCAATTACAAGGGCATTCCTCCGCAGAAAGAATTCTTCTCACCCTTAAAACTGAAAGCGATTGCGGATAAGGAATATGCTTATGCCAAAGAGGTGGAGAAGAAGTTCGACATTGAGACTTTCTGAGAGCATCATCATTTGTATCTCACGGTTGACACTCTTCTATTGACTGATGTTTTCAGGGATCAACTACAAACTCAGCCCACTACATTACTTCACATTCCCAGCGCTAGCGTACGATGCTTGTCTGAAAGTTTCAAAACAGTCTCTCGACCCATTCATCGATCCGGATTTACGTCTTGCGATACAGAATTCAGTTCGCGGTGGAATTTCGATGGCCGTGAAAAGAGTAGCAAAAGCGAACAACAAACACATGAAGAATTACGATCCTTCAAAACCTTTGAAGTACATTGTATATTTTGACGCTAATAACCTATATGGGGGCTATGCGATGAACCAAAAGCTTCCAACAGACACTTATCGGAGAATTCAACCCCATATGGTAGAGACCGCTATGGAGGAACAACTCTGGAGGCATATCTCGGGCTTTTCAAAAGTCGACATCGAAATCCCAGAACATCTGCATGATTATTTTAATGATCTTCCACTTGTCACTACATTAGACAACAAATTCGGGTATTGGGATCATCACGAAGCCATCACACTGTGGGAAGATATGGGTTGCATCATCACGAAATTCCATGAAAGGTTTCAGGTTTGATCAATCCACATGGATTAAATCGTATTCAGACCTGAAAACAGAACTACGAAAGAAAGTGACTACAGAATCTGTACGACATCAATGTAAGCTTGTAAATAACAGCGTCTTTGGAAAGACTCTAGAAAATCCTCTGAAGAGAGCAAACATCAAATTTGTAACTGATCGAGAGCAATCTGTTCGGTTCCAGTCGAAACCTAATTTCATAAAAGAGGTTGAATTCACTCCAGACTTTTACGCATTACACATGAGACAGACAAAGATTAAGTGGGACAAACCTACTCCAGTCGGTGCCTCTATCCTTGCATTGTCGAAAGTTTGCATGTACCGCTTCTTCTACTTCTATCTGAAGCTGAAATGGGGAGACAAAGTCAAGCTTGTGTACACTGACACAGATTCATTCATTCTGGAAGTGGAAACAGAAGATATCTACAAAGACATCGAGAAAGATCTCCCAGAATGGTTCCACACCAAGAAATTTGCCAAGGATAACCCATACGGTTTCGACACAACTATTAACAACGACGGACACGGAATTTTCAAAGAGGAGTTAGGTGGAAAACTGATCCATGAAGTTATCGCTCTAGGCTCCAAACTGTATTCATTCAGACGGAGGAATTCAACAAGGACACAATGGAGATCAAAATCGTTGATGATAAGAAGTGTAAGGGTGTTACCAGAGCTGTTGTACAAAAAAACATCACCCATAAAGACTATCGAGAATGTGTGAGTGAGCAGTAGGAGAAGTTTTGTGAGATGACGATTATAAAATCTGACAAACATAAACTTTACACACAGATTGTGACGAAAAAGGCTCTATCCCACACTGATGATAAGAGAATCATGCTTGAGGATGGCATACACACCCATGCCATTGGTCGTTGGAGAACGAAGCCCGATCACTGAAGAACAAAGTTCGGTGGTAACTCCGTATATTCAGGTACAATTTGAAGCTCCTCTCGAACGAACAATCGTTTTGGTGCATCTTGCCCTAAGTAATACAGCACAGGTTGATTGGGAGATACCATACTTCTTTTCAAATCAAAAACTCCCAAACTCCAAATCGGGTCTGTGGCACGTCTTTTATCACCTCCTTCATATTCTCCCGGAGCATACAAATACCTTACCCCAACCTCTGGGGGCAGTCTCACTTCTTCGTGCCCAACAGGTCGCTCCTACTCCACATTTCTTGGCTTCACTTCTTCGAGTTTTATGTCCTCATCAGGCTTTTTTCCAGTGATTCGCTTTATTTCATCATTCATTGCCTTCAGAACACCACCAAGAACTCGTAAGTACGTCAAACACATTCTTGATGAGAAACAGTCACACTACACGTATTGTAAAGCAGGTCCAAAAAAATGCAAACTTGGAAGACAAAGGTATATTTGTAAAGACTGTGGTGGGAAAGGAATATGCGAACATGGAAGACAGAGATATAAATATAGAGAATGTGGTGGGACAGGAATGTCCGAACATGGAAGACAGAGACACCATTGTAAAGACTGTGGCGGTAAAGGAATATGCGAACACGGAAGACGGAAACACCATTGTCGAGTGTAAGGAAGAAAAAATTAGAAGAAAGATGTTGACACCGGAGTTATAAAGTTTCTTGTAAAATCTGCCAAGGCGTCTATTTTAGACAAGCACTTAATAAGTGGATCAAAGACTACAAGAAACATTATGAAAATTTGCTTCACGAGCTCGATTGAGTGAATGATTCAGAAAATTTTTTAACGCGTTTCACGTTACAAAAAAAACTTCTTTTTCACAGCTAACGAAAAGTAGCCATCCTACTACCTTTGTAGCGATCATGATCACAATCAAGTTCAGTTCATGCTTTGAAGCACCAAACTTATATGGTGTATACCTATCCACCATGTTTAGTTGTTGTGGCCAGTATTTTCAAAGTATCGTACAAAATCCTCCTCCTCCCGCTTTTCTACTCTTCTCCTCTTTCGCTTTGGTGTCTTCCCATTTACCCGATCTACTTCTTCTCGAGTCTTCTTCGTGTATGCAAGAAGCCTCTTCCCCGCAGCCTTCTTTTTACGATTTCTTTTAGAAACATTTCTGTACACAGTGTACCACCTATTTTTATATAGCTTTGCAGCACGTGGTTCCACTTTTTCTACAGTGTGTTGCTGCGGTACATTGCACAAAACTCATCCCAAGTCTTAGCACGAGCTCTGTATAATATTACACAACAAGTTGCATGTGTGCTAGCTGTGTGCTTAGTACTACCGCTTAGGAGTGCTAGCTGTATGCTCAGGTGTGTGCTCAATGGTTTCCTAGGTATGCTCAAAAGGCTACTTTAGAAGCAATGCTGTACTTTTCTTGAGTAAGTCTTGGTTTGATGTGCTTAGAGACTTGTAAGAGGGCGCTAGCGAGTGCTAAGAATTTCGTTAATCATTCGCACAGTGATCGCCTCGCGAGTAATTTTGGCAATTTCTCGGACGAGCTTGGTGACAGTGACGTCCGAGAGTTTTGCTTTCTTAGCAAAATTATATAGTCTTTGTGATACCGACCTGGTTCTTATAATCCTGGTTCAAACATAAATAAAAAAAGGTGATTGCACCAGCCACCAACTGGAGATTGCTGCGTTCATAAAGTTTTGATGTAGTTTCTAAAAATCGTGTTATTGTGAGAATGCGGCGGTAGTGAGAACTGTCAACTCCAGTCAATTTCATGATCCATGGTAAAAGTTTCTCGGGGTTATGTCTTCGGAACTAGAATCAGGGAAAGCTTTCATATACTTCACCAGACCTTGAGACATCATCCTCTTTTTGAGATTAAACAACTTTCGGATGTAGGTGAGGATGCGAAACTCACCAAACTCTTGGTAAGTGTAGAACAAGCAACAAGCTACGACGGACTCGCGACATTTACCATGAAGGTTACCTTCAATCTTCTGAATCTGTTGATACTTCGCCTCTACTATATCCATCATCATAGATGAGATATCGATGTGATGAGTCTCAAATACCGTACGGATACCTTTAGGCTTGGATCGTTGACTATGACACCGGTTGGAGTTATTGTCAGATGCACCGTACCACTGTTGTTGGAAATCTAAAGTTTCAAGCTCAATACCACACATGCTGCAAACAAGTAGCCCATAGTCGTTTTTACGCGTACTTTTGTGCTTGCAATTTGTTATTATTATAGAATTCACATCTGAAGCATCGGTTAAAATCTCACCACATATTCTGCAGTGACCTCGACCATCTATCCACTCCTTTATCTCTCCGTGTTTACAAATCTGTTGCTCGAAGAAAAACTTCGGAAAAGCCTCAACCATGTGTTGAGAATCCTCAAAATCCTCATTGAAAATGAATTCATTGTTCATGTGTTTTGAGACTATATGCTTTTTTTTTACCTTACACTCTGTATAAAAGTGTTTAATTTTTACGTGTTCACATATTTGAGAACCTTTACAGTTTTTACAATACGCCTTATTTCTGTTGTGTTCACATATTCCTTCACCACCACATTCTTTACAAAAATACCTCCGTCTTCCATGTTCACATTTCTTTTCTTTGTATTTTCTCATCGGTTTATAATCTAATTGCTGCATGCGACGCTCTCTAGCCATAGCGATTACTTCTTCCATAGGAGGTGGTGATGGTGTGCTACTAGTTCTTGGTGGTGGAGTGAGAGGTTGTGTAGTTCTTTGTGGTGGACTTTCTGGTTGTGGTGTAGTAGGAGGTTGTTCTTCGATTCCCACACCAGCATCACGTAAAGCCTGAATGAGAACAGCTTTACGCATATTGTACCAATCTCTGATTCGACTGCCTTTAGCTAGAGCTCTTAACTCTTTTACTGTTTGAATCTCTATCGTATATGTATTGGTAAGTCTTTGCTTTAACTCGTTTTGCCTAAAATGCAGACGTCACTTTTTCAGTAAATGCAGATAATCGTTCATGCGTTCCAACTAATACACACTACTACTCCACTCATTGCCATTTCAAATGTTATGAAAATTAAGTACTAAAATGTTTTTTATCTGCAAAGATTTTGTTTTTCATGATCAGTTAAGTTTTCAGAAATTGTTTAATACCATTGCTTTTTTCCCTCTTTTTTTGTTAGACTTGATTTCTGATTTTATTTGCTGAGTCTTGTTCGATCCTTATTGCCCTTTACTGTTTTTCTTTATCTTTACCGATTTGTAAAACGAACAATAGACCACTTTCACAAATGGCGACTAGTTTTAAATTCTTTTGTATTTATTCAAATAAGCCTTGTTAGCCTCGTCTTTGAGTTGGAAATTCAAAAGAATATGTTACCCCAAACGAGGCGAGTAAGGCCAATTTGAATTCAGACAAAATAATTATTAAGTAGTCGCCATTTATGAAATAGGCCTATTACATTACAGGAACAATGTTTAGGTTAAGGTTCTCGTATTTTTAGAAAAATTTTATTTACAAAACACTCTCAATATACAGTGCTTCAGTTTTTGTAACCTTGTTAGAAAATGGCGCACATATGCTAATGAAGGGGAAAATGTTAACAAATATCCACCTATTATATCTTCATGGAATGAAAGAACTCTTGAAAGCGAGCATGTGGCAGATAAGTGAGTTTAGAGTTTCCAATCATCCTGATATTAATGGCATTGTTCTGCTCAAGCTCAAGAAGCACGACTTGACTTTAAACGGGACGCGAAAATTAGTTCCCGATTTTGAAAAGAATACTCGCGCTTGTAGACAACTCACTTACCACGCTCGACCATGAGGCTTTGCGGGCGATTACTCCATACCCTATTTTCTGTAATACAGAGATTGGGCGATTTCGTTGTGCGTTCAACAATCCAGCTATATTATTGCAATCTAAATATACGTTGGCCCAAAAGTGTGACGGCAAATTCAATTTGCTCACGGCAAATGCAATTTGCTCGGGCCAAATTTGCTCATCATATTCCCATTGCGCACGCGCCGTAAGATTTGAAAAAAATCATCTACACTGTTTTAATCATAAAACAATAATACAGATCATCTCGCATGACAGCCGTTGTGAAGAAATATTCCGGTGCTTGAGCTCTCTAATATTTGATGACAAATCAATGTCATGTAAAATTTCGTCCCCCCTGGGTTCATGGTCAGTTACGGAATCCCAAATGTTACTAGGCAAACCACAAATTCTCCATGCTTTGTAAATAGTCAGCTCATGGGCCATCATTTCAGCAGTCCGAATCCATTTTATTCGCATTTACCCCAACTCCGCTGACCAAAGAACACGTCTGTTAACAACAACTCTTAAAAGTAATAAGACTGCTATTCATTACGTCTGTTCAAATCAAAAGGCTCAACGGTTTTAGCTTTTTGAATATAAGGTGCGCTTCACGAGCTTTTTACAAAATCACGTTTAGATTTGATTAGTTTAAGCGGAATAAGCAGCTAGCATGTATGGGAGTGATTACCACTAAAGAAATGTTTTGAAATTGCTGTCCGCGTAAAACTTCCATATAGGATTGAAAATAGGTCTTCTATAGCTATGGTCTTTTAGGTCTTGTGCATGTATTCTTAGTTGCCAAATAAACGCGGGGTTCAAATAAACAACTGGTTAGAATTTTTAGGAAAATTTAATAAACGGGGGAAGGGACAAAATAAACGGGAGGGGGGAGGGGGTAGGAAATTCTAGGAAAAGAAGAGACAAACTTTTTAAAGTTATATATATTTTTTTAAAAAAAGCGCAAAGGATAGTCCAAACTGGGAACAACCGCGCTAGGCCAAGCTATCAGGTGCAGTATGACAATGGCGGGAAAAAACATCCCAGTCTAGCAATCATATTTGATAAAACAGTCATTGCATTCATCTAATCTCGTACCCAGATCTCCCACGGGAAAGTGAGATAATGAGATCTGGGTACGAGATTAGTATTCGACAATAAAAAACTCAATTTCAGTTTTCTGGGAAAGTTCGGAGGACGGTAAAAACACTACATATATCTGTTGTTTTTTCACTTTTGTGGAAGATTGCTTAGATAATTACTCAGAAATAATAAACGGGGGTCCTAATAAGCTCCGGGGAGGAAGAGTCGAGAAAAAACTAAAAAATTAAATAGTGTCCCCCTCGTTTATTAACCACCTTCAAGGCCAAATAGATATCTGAACAGACATAGCTACAATGCCGCTGAAAAAAATTACAAAACAGTTACTGTTCATCAGCAGGATGCCTAAATTGTGTGCAATTCTACATATATAATTGTTTGGTTTCGGCTCTGCGCCATCAAAAAACACTGACAACATTTGGACTTCCTGTGCTCTTGCAAAGACTTGTGGGCCGGAGCGGCAAAGTGACGCAAACGCGAGCAGACCTCATGTCCGACTTTTAAGTCCACTTTTGAGAGAAATTGTTTTCTTCAAAAGTGTGGGGCCTCCTTCACGTTTCTCACAACCAGCTAAACCGTTTAGTTAAAGTCTTTTCTTCTCTTTTCATTACTGTGCATTTCCTTAAAACCGGGGAAATTTACAGTAATTTTTTTCTTCACAGTCAGACTCAACCATCATTTACATATTGTTCTTTCGGCAAAGCCAAAGGAGATCATATCTTCATTTAAAAGCTTTCAGATTACTTGGACTAGAAGCACTTGATACAGAACGATGGCACAGAAAACTCCGATCAGTCTAATGAACGAACTTGCCAAAGCAAATAAACTTACGGTCGAGTATATTACGGTCGAACAAACTGGCCCGGCTCATAAAAGAACCTTCCGAATACAACTGGTTCTTGGAGAAATCGGAAAGTTTGAAGGCACAGCATCAAGTATAAAAGCAGCAAAACACGCTGCGGCCTCTGCCGCTTTAGAAAAATGTGGACTTTCTCTACCAGAGAAGAAACCAAAAGGTTTGCCATTAAACATCACTCCAACTGTAGAATTAAATGGACTAGCCATGAAACTTGGAAAGCACACTTCTTACCGTGATCTACCTATAAAATATCCTCAATTTCAGCCTCAGATGGGCCAAGGCTTTCATGGTCCTCCAAGTCATTTACCATACCAGAGAATGCCTGGTCATCGCAACTACCATGATTTTCTATACCATCCTCAGGTACCAAGGATCTTCTGTGTATCGCTGACAGTGGGTAATAACACTTATGTTGGTGAAGGCAGTGATAAACAGAAGGCCAGACATGCTGCAGCATCAAAAGCAATTGAAGATCTTCGTAAAGAACTTGTTATAGCAAGAGAAAAAGAGAATGAAGAAGTTGATAGAACTTTAGAGCCAGCAACAGCTGCTGTTGAAGTGCCATCGGGAAATAACATAGAACAGGCTTCTAAATCACCATCTGTAGATCGAGATTCTAGTGAAGAGAAACAGCCAGATGAGAAATCTGAGATTAGTATAGTGTATGAGATTGCGACCAAGAGGAAACTCCCGGTAAATTTTGAAGAGGTAAATAACACCGGCCCAGCACATATGAAAAAGTTCACCATTCGATGCACTGTGGGTAAGATGACAGCAGAGGGGGAAGGTCCTAAAAAGAAACTTGCAAAACAGCATGCTGCACAAAAAATCCTTGAAGAACTGGTTACACTTCCACCCATGCCCGAACCAGTTGCCCCAAAAGGGAATCGCCGTTTTGTCCGTCGAAATGCACGCAGCCAATACCGACCCAAGCCCAAAGGTGATATTGACCCAACACTTAATCCTATCAGTATATTAGGCCAAATGATGCAACATCACCATGAATCTCCCCCAGAGTATAAATGTCTACAGGAAAAGGATTTTATCAGTCATCAGCAGTTTATTATGCAGGTGACAGTGACTAATCGTACTTGTAAGGGCCATGGCCCTAACAAAAAAACTGCCAAGAAGAATGCTGCTGAGGAAATGCTGAAGTTGTTGGGATTCCGACAACAACCCAGCAAGGGTGATGTTGTTGTAGCTACTTCGCCTCAGGTAAATTTTAAGATTTTTCTTTAATTAGGCCAGACCAATTTAGTTTTTCGAACAATAATTTCTTAAGGTCGGTACACCGGTAAATTGTACCGACGTTCCCCGACGGCTTTACCCGTTTTTCCCAACTTGAAAGTTCAAAATATATCTGGGGATGTCCCAGACCGCTCTAGATACTTGAGCCTTCAGTACTTGATGACCTTGTACCCACTGCAGGTGTACCTGCTTTCCCACTTAGTGTACCCCACTTTCCAAGCGTTAAGAAACACACTGACAATGGACCTGACTGACCCTGTTTCAGAAGAAATAAAAATGAAATAAAAA